>CAUJGJ010000003.1:557843-582843 GCA_963170055.1 Halisarca cf. caerulea
AGGCATGTGCCAATAACTATCCCAAAGAACAGGAGTCATTTCCTTTAAAGCCCATATACAGAATGGAAGAAAATGAGTGTACTTCTTCAGTGAGCTTTGTTGAGAAGGAATTCAAAAGTTTTGATGCTAAGTGTAGAGAGATTGTGGGTCAGCCTTTTGCCGACTTGGCCAATAAGTATCCTAAACAATTTGGACTTAGGGATACTGATTCTGAGCTAAAAGCTGCCATATGAACCACACAGAAACAATGCACAAAGGAGTGTAATGCTTCTCTGCAAAATTCTGCTTTAGTTGCAGTGTATTCAAATGATGTCAGCTTGAACAAGATGGATAAGCTACGCAAAGCACAGTACTATGATCCTCCCGATACCTCTAGGCCAAAAAAGAAATGCTGTGCACTAAAAGCATCTGAGTGCACTAGATTTGATGACCTTGTTGACAAACTGAAAGAGTGGGATTCTTCCTGTCCCTTTGTTGCTACGGCCGTGGCTAATGAGTTCAATGTTAAAGGTTCAGATAGAGCTCATAAAGTGAAATTGCTGGCTCTTGAATTGAATCCTAGTATCTCTGGGCTAGAAATACAACAGAAACCCAAATCAACAAAACGTAAATTTGCAGGAACTGGGTTATCAATGCCTGTCCCACCAAACAAACGAACCTTGAGCCAGCAAGATGCATCAATGGTTGAAAGTGGCCAGTTGCACATTGGTATACCATGTGTACCTGTTTCTATTGTGCGCATGGTTAAAGGTGAAAAAACGACCACAGAGGCTCATAGTAGGAAATTTCCCATGTCTGACATTCGAAAGCATTTGTTAGATCGCCACACAAGATTTATGCGATTGCATAGTGATGATGAAATTGCTGCTATGACCAGGGATACTTTGGAACATATGTTAAGTGCAATGTCATGTTTTGATGTCAGTGCCAAATCCACAGAGGAACTGAGAGCACTTCTTGCTCAATGTGAGAGATCTCGTTCTCTGTGGATATGGCACGACCATTCAAGTTTGGCCTCTCATGACATAATTGCTGTCATGGTTGGTATTGTGTATAATCCTGTCCTTTTTCTGTCCGAGTCTGAATCTCCAGGAGTCCAGGAGTTTGTTGAGGAAGGAGAGATCCACTTCATTGCCCATGGAAGCTCATCTCTTGCCGACCAAGCCTGTGTCATCCCAGAGCGACTGGCAGAGCTAGATGGACTAGATGAGCCATTAACAGCAGATGGTGGGGTCAAAATCTTTGACACATTGAAGTACTTCAAGGGAGACAAACCTGCTGCTGAGTTTGAAGCAGGCATTTCATGTGGTGGCAACTTTCCATGTGTTGGGTGTGTTTGTTCGGCTTCCCGTTTCTCAGATTTTGCACATGCCACCACATCTGAGCTGAGAAGTTTGCAAAGCAACCAAAATGTAGCACTAAAAGGGGTTTTCGGAAAGAAAGTGGGTGCACTCAAGTTCTATGAAGATTTGACAAAGGATGACCTTAGATTTGAGCTGGAGGCAAGGGGTGTCAAGGACTATCCAACAACTAAGAAGGGTAGGACAGATGCCCTGAAAGGTATTCTGTGTGGTGTACAAAGAGTACCATCTCTGTTGATGTTTTCACCCGAGAGTCAACTGGGTGACTTGAACCTCCAGTTCTATGAAGTACTTCCTTTTGAACCATTGCATGATTTGAAAGGATACCTGGGTAGTGTATTTAGGAAACTCCCCTCAGTTCTTCCTGAAGGACATTTGAAAAAGGCTGTAACCACGTACCTTGAATCTGTGTGGAAACGAGCCCATTTGTATGGGTCAGATCTTAGGGAAGCCCTCATAGAAGTGGCTTATTTGTTTGCCAAAAGTAGTGAACAAACTCCTGAATTGATCTCTGCTAGAACCTACATTTTCTGTTTAGTTCAGATAAGCAAAATTTTGTATAGCATTGCTGGAAATCGGACACCCAAACAATGCTTACAATTTTATAACTGTGCTTTTGTTGCCCATGAACTCCATTCGGAATTGTTTGGGTCAACAATGACCACATTGTACTTCCATGCCCTGTTTGTGCATGGCCCTCAACAGCATGAACTTGTGTGTAGTCGTTCCGTCAATACAGAGAATGAAGAACGACTCTTCAAGTCCGCAGCCAATGCAGCCAAGTGCACAGATAGAAAGCCTGAGAACATGTTGCCGACTGTGTTGAAACGACTGCAAGTGAAGCGAGAATCTAAGATGAACCCCATCCAGTCCCTCCACCATCAGAATTCTCGTATTGGCTCACGTGCAGAAGGCCTCCCTAAATATGTTGGTACCACACTGAAGCTTGAGTGGATCAAGAAGAGGCCATATGCCTGGCAAGCTCACTTGAAGAGGGTAGCCCATTACCTTGTTCAAGGAAAAGGAGTATGGTGGACCACATCTGAGTCAGGTGATGTGTGCTTCAGAGATGGTGAGAGTGATGTGTGTAGCCATCCTTTGGGTCCTTTATTGCTGAATGCCTACAATGCCCAATTAACAGATGTTACTGAGCGCTGTTCCTCATGTTGGGACCTGTGTATTCGAAATGGCATTGACCTTCCAATTGAATTCCCTAGGCAATACGGTAAAGATGGGGATTTGCTGGCTATTGAGAATGTTTCCGCTGTTGTACAGCAGGAAGGGGATTCGGGTTCTGTTGTACAGAAAGAGGGGGAGTTCTCGGCTTCTGTTGTACAGAAAGAGGGGGAGTTCTCGGCTTCTATTGTACAGAAAGAGGGGGAGTTGGTTTCTGCTGAAACTATTTCCAGCCCTGTAGTACAACAAGACATGGACATTTCATTGAATTGTTCCATCTTGTGTAATGTACCTCCACCTCTAGTGTCCACACCTGTGTCTGGAAATACATGTGTACAAAGTGACATTGAAGTATCCCCACTGTCTCCTCTTGTTGATTCTGCTAATGCCGGGTCACTAGAAAGTGAACCCAAGGAGGTTGAGGGAGGAGGATATGTTGACATGCATGTTGACCTTCCCAAAGATGAACCTTTGAATAGTGAGTTAAAGTCCTCTGTGTGCAAGGGTCTAGCCAAGTTGTTTGGCAAATCCACTGAACTAAGTGAATTTGATAAAGTAAGGCTGTCTGCAAAAAGTAGAGTAGTTCCATTGCGTTCTGACCTACACAAGCATAAGAAGTTTGCAAAGCACTTCCGTAAGCTTGTTTGCAGGCACAAAGCACACCTTGAACAACTGCTTGTGAATGAAGTTCCAGATACCCACAGTTTTACCAAGCGTTCACGAGACCTAAAACTATGCTTGCAACTCATATGTAACCTTCATTAGTTGGTTTGATGCATGCAATACCATGTACGTTGATAAAGTAGCACCGCGGTCTGTGTTTGGTACACATTGTCCTTGCTGACATGTAGTGCCACAGTCCGTTTGTGTTTGGTACACATTGTCCTTGCTGACATGTAGTACCGCGATCTGTGTTTGGTACACATTGTCCTTGCTGACATGTAGTGCCACAGTCCGTTTGTGTTTGGTACACATTGTCCTTGCTGACATGTAGTACCGCGGTCTGTGTTTGGTACACATTGTCCTTGCTGACATGTAGTGCCACAGTCCGTTTGTGTTTGGTACACATTGTCCACGTTGACATGTAGTACCTTGTGGGGCACGCTACACCCTCAGGTCCACGTCCTGTGCCCTGGAACCATAATGTTATGGTACTGAGAGGGGTGTATAAATTGGAGTATGTACTGCAAGAGTTACTGATGTACTTGAATTTGTGACATTTAAATATTAAATAGACAGTTTTTGATTTTAACTTTATCATTCATTTTTAGCATTGTCTGCACATGTCATTGATGTTCATTTCAAAATCTATATTTTGCTATATATATGTATTACAATGGATTGCTTGCATGAATGTATAAATGATGTGGATAAATTATGCAAACACACACACACACACACACACACACACACACACACACACACACACACACACACACAATACACGTGCACACCACACACACACACACTACACGTACACACCACATACATATGCACTACATGTGCATGCACACACCACACACACACATGCACACGTCCATACACATACACACTATAACCCATCAATATAACAAACATGTATACATGCAAATCAGTATATTGTTCCAATATTGCTCAATATATATATAATGCAATAATTTGATAAATTTTAATAATAAAATTAAAAAGTAACAAGTCAGTGTTATCTCATAAATGCACATATAATATCACGATCATGCTACAAGCATAGCGCATATATACAAAAGCATTGATCTAACATCTTAAGGTACATACGTATACATACATGCAGAGATGCACATGTTCCATAAAATTCAATTTCTAACTCGTTAGCACATCTGCTGGCAGAAATTTCATTGGATGAATAACTAAAAATCTGATTGGTCCACAAATTATCCTTGTATCCTTCCAAACATTATATATAGCCGTGTTTATTCTCAACTGACAACCAACATCATTGTAAGATGAATGTCACCATTAAGGACTGCCAGGTCACCGTCCAGGTGTATAATGTGCCAGTGAAGAGACCAAGGAAAGAAGAAGGAGGACAGCGTCAGTAGTATTAAAGCTCTTGTATCCTGATTATGCATGGATCCTTTTCACATTCTGTTCCTTTCCATACAGAGCGACCTATTAAGAAGCGTTTTGTGGAGAAGCCAGCAGGGGACAAGATTTGTAGGCATCAGTCCCACTGCACGCGGAAAAAATGTAAGTTCGTTCACCTCGAAGATGGCCAACTGGTTGGAAAGAAGCGCCCATATCAGTTGTGCCGAGATTGGCCAGGCTGCGAGAAGGAGGGCTGCCGCTTCGTGCACTACCCTCCGAGAGAAGATGCTGGCGAGAAGTAGATAGCTAGATCGTGTCCCGGCGATGAGAACGGTTTTTCTAAAAACCATCAAATTTCTTCAGATTCCACCTTCATTATACATGTTTTGTCCTCTTTCCTTCATCTTTGTCTCGGAATCGTCGTTCTATCCTTAGTTCGATTCTGCTTTCGATCTTAGCGAAAAGCGCTTTCTTGATTCCGTAAAATAACTGTTGGTTATCCGAAATGCTGACGTCAAAACTAAAGTCACCTGATAATCACATGACAAGGACGCACGGACTCAGCAAATGGTGCTAATTACAGATCGTTAACACATTTTCAGCGATTGTGGACATGTCCCACATGCGTTAGCACAACCTGAGTCTCTAAACCTCTGTATAACAAACAAAGTATTCAACTCCAAAGTGTCCTCTATATGGAGGTTCCACATTTGGTGAAAAAGACCTGAGTCCACAAACATTTAACTTCCATTTACCAAATCATTGCAAAACATTACAGAGTGCTACACCAATGGGAGGGTTCAAAATTTAGTTTGACTCATCAGCATATTCAAACTGAGAGTTCTACTTATCAGGATATTCAAACTGAGAGTTCTACTTATCGGGACATTCAAACTGAGAGTTCTACTTATCGGGACATTCAAATTGAGAGTTCTACTTATCAGGATATTAAAACTGAGAGTTCTACTTATCGGGACATTCAAACTGAGAGTTCTATGTATCGGGACATTCAAATTGAGAGTTCTACTTATCAGGACATTCAAATTGAGAGTTCTACTTATCAGGATATTCAAACTGAGAGTTCTACTTATCGGGACATTCAAACTGAGAGTTCTACTTATCGGGACATTCAAACTGACAGTTCTACTTATCGGGATATTCAAACTGAGAGTTCTATGTATCGGGACATTCAAACTGAGAGCTCTACTTATCGGGACATTTAAACTGAGAGTTCTATGTATCGGGACATTCAAATTGAGACTTCTACTTATCGGGATATTCAAACTGAGAGTTCTACTTATCGGGCATTCAAATTGAGAGTTCTACTTATCGGGACATTCAAATAGAGAGTTCTACTTATCTGGACATTCAAATTGAGAGTTCTACTTGTCGGGACATTCAAATTGAGAGTTCTATTATCAGGATATTCAAAATGAGAGTTCTACTTATCAGGATATTCAAACTGAGAGTTCTATTATCAGGACTGCATTTCTCCAGAGTACAGCACAGAACGTCAATACTCACTTGTAAAGATGATCTTTCTCTGGATGGCGACAGCCATAGAAAAGCCAACTTTCTCCGAGGAGAGAGTTGTCACGGAGACAGGAAAAATGTTCCGCAAACCCCAAGAAAGGGGAAACCCCTGTTCCAGGCCCACACATGATGACAGGAGTCGACAAGTCCTTGGGGAGGTGGAATGGGTTGATAGCCCGTGCAAGAATGGCCACCTTGAGGACAGAAGACCACAAACAAAACAGTGACACACAGAGACATACATAGGAACCAGTAACAAACAAAATGGGAATAGAGCCACTGACTGCTAAACAATTTCAGATCAAGAAATAAGGTTAAGTAATTCTATATTGGAGACTTTCTGACTCAGTTGAACTTTCACCTTCACACCCAGTCAGCCAGACCAGAAGGAGAGTCCTGCCGTATATAGTAGTACATAATTCCCTGAGACTGTCTACATTATTGCATACAGTAGAACCTCTTATAACA
Source organism: Halisarca cf. caerulea (assembly GCA_963170055.1). Lineage (NCBI taxonomy): Eukaryota > Metazoa > Porifera > Demospongiae > Chondrillida > Halisarcidae > Halisarca > Halisarca cf. caerulea. The sequence continues at coordinate 564,425 of CAUJGJ010000003.1, forward strand.
AACTCCTTGAATAGCAGAAACCTCCATACAACAGACAATTCTCTGGGTCCTGAATTGACCAAACTCCATACAAATAGACCTCCAAATAGTCGAAACCTCTGTATAATGAATTGTTCAGTGGCTCCCAAAGTGTCCGTTACAGAGAGGTTAAACTGCATTCCCAAATTCTTCACTTAATCTATAGTCATCTCTTGAGGACCAGAGGAAGAACACTGCCGCAGTTGCAAATCACTGGTACGCCTCATATATATCAGGTATCAGGTATTATTATTTTGAGGAACCACTAGCCTGGGGTTACTATTAGTGGCACCCAAAAGCACACAGATATTAAGTCCAGCCACGTGCTTCTCCACACGCGTACACAAGTCGCTAGATTCTATTGTCCTCGCCCACGAGTGTGGAGAAGTATGGGCTTGTGGCTAGACTACCAGATATTATGCTGAGATGGCATGATGGTTGCCATGGTAATATATGCCGAGGCGATATATATGCCGAGAGTCTCTACGCAGCTCAACGTTCAACAGCATAGACAATCACCAACGTTCAAACACATGCATACATGAACCAAATGGATCATATCACACCTTTATGTCTAGTAACATGCAAAAGAATCGCACATGTACAGTACCTCAGTATTCTCCTTTGCTGCACAAAGGTCACACAGCCAACTTGTACACAGACCAAACCTGTACAGAAGATACAGACACACAGGTACAATACAGACACATGTTGACTAACTTCCCCACTCATCAGCATATTCTCCAGGAACAGAAGTGTGAAGAAATCTGAATACAATATAACATTTAGTTTTCAAGGAATTTAACCACAAATTAGGGCATCACGAAACACAGACACACACACAGTTCACGAGTCACTGATGTATGGCTAAACCACAGCACAGATTGCACATGATGAAGATGATGCATTATCACTCCTGGTTCTTAGGAGGGACAGACTTGTTCATTTTATCACTGCAATTTTCAAAAGTGGTTTGCCGTGAAAAATTAATCTTTACAGCATGGAATGCACACTTCTATCAGGCAATACTGTACATTCAAGGAACAACTATGTTTGTTGGGCCCCAGTACAACCACTCCCTTCTCTTACCTCTGTGAAGTGGTCCAGGTTCTCGGGGGAAGACTAATCAAGTTGAACACAATTTTAAACTGTTGCCTAGCAACCAGAGGGCTGCTAGCCGCTGAGTAATATCTAGGCGGTAGTCTCGGCATACTTTCTACAGAGGATGAAAAAAGAAACAATTGTTTTCACAAAACCATAAACAACAAACTTTAGCTGGCAAGATGTCTCTTCTCCCAGATACACCAACCTCCTTACAAATTCACCTCTCAATAGTGGATACCTCATCATAATGAACCAATTGTTAGGTCATAAAGAGTTTGATATATTGAAGTCACTGAGTGTATATCAATCACACAGAACACATAACCAGCATACGTACATATATGTACATACGAAATATGTATAGATGTACACTTACATACACGCATAACACACACAAGTATAAAGATGTATAGCTGTATACACAACCACACATACCAGCATATATCCGCATATATGTACATATATAATATACGTATATAAGTACATATATATATATATATATATATATATATACACACATATATATATATACGTATATATGTACATATACATGAGTATATATGTACATATACATGAGTATATAAGTACATATATATATATATATATAATATATATATATATATATATATATATATGTATATACGTAAGTATGTATATAATGTAATACAGTGCCAGTCAAAAGTAGTGGAACGATTGTCACGTGCACAAAAATGGCGGATTGTACCCCTTCGGAAAAAGTACTTAGAAATCGCCCCAGGGAGTATTTATTAGCCCATTTAGTATCTTAAACTTGTCAACATAAATTTTAAGCTATTAGTAATTGTATGTTCGCCTTCTTCCTCTTTTAAAATTTGCAAACGATTACAAATAACTTTCAAGAATTGGTTTGTGATCGCGGTTGACATGGTGTTACAGACACAGGATCTTCTCCGACAAAACTCTTCTTATCTCTTTCAAATTTACTACTAGAGATGACGACTAATAGGCCTACACCAGTGTTCCATTGGATGAAGATATGGAGATTGCACCGTCGAATCTAGAGCCTGAATTTTGAGCGCAAAATTTCTGTCTAGATTAGTACGACATGTGGCGACTTACAGCGCTTGTTTTCCTAAATCTATGAGGATTCTGGGTAAGTATTGGCTAATATACTATTTAAAATTACCCTAGCATAGTTCAGAGTCGTCGCTGGGTGCTATTCTTACCAACCTCCTACTCTACTTGTCAATTTTCGATCGCATACATGTCCGAACCACCGCTGTGCTTTACAGTGGAAATAATGCAGTCCCACAGATATTCTTCCTACTTCATTCACTTTGCATGGGTTCTAAAGGTATTTTACATTAGTTCTATCCTTCATTCGTCTTCGAAATTTACATTTAATGGCGATTTCTGTGGTCCAACTTCGATACGCTTGGGGAACTGGAGGACCTCCCGTCGATGTCCAGAACTAAATGGGGACATTTGCCGTGCTACTCGTTGGTACGGGCCTGATTCATTTGGAAAGCGTCTCACATTTGACACAGTCACCTTCTTGCCTATGAATTTCTTCAATTCGGAGCTAATTTCTGGTGCACTCGTAAAGAGCTTTGCTAAACTATTAGTCTATACAAAGCAGCCTTTTGTGGGCAAAATCAGCCTCAACGATTGGAAGTTTTATCTCAATTGCAATCTTTGCAGCCATGCCCTAACGTTGAAATAATATCTTAGGCGTATGCATGGAGCAATGCACTTTATCAGCAATATTTCCATAGCTTCAAGTTAGCTCTCATAACGTCCAAATCTTAGAACGTTTTAATTTGCTCCGTGAAGGCATGGCAGTCAAGTTTTGAAGGCCTAAAAGTTGCAGGTTCTCTGTCAAGGAAACCGGTCTATCATAAACAAAAGCTAAACTGTCGCAAAATTCCCCAGTAAAGGATTTATGGGCAACTTTTTCACGTCTCTTCTTGGCGCCATTTTTACACACGTGACAATCGTTCCATTTCTTTTGACTGGCACTGTAGCATAGTATGTGTGTGCACAGATGCCCTCCTATGTACCTAGCAGACACTGCAGTGAAGGTTGGAAAGGCGGCCAGGACGTCGATGAAGTCAAAATGATGCTCAATGAAGAGTTTGGTGTAGTCCGCTGCACCTGTGAAAGGAGATGTTATGTCAAGATGAAGACCATCTCCAAGATCCTTCACACCCTATCTTGGCAAATAAGCTCCAAAAGAGCACACACACACACACACACACTAACCTTGCCTACTTGACAGCTCTTCCAGTCGCCTTCGCTCCATTCTGTCTGAGGTGAACCCTGCTAGAGCGTACAGAAATCCCTAAGTGACAGAGAGCAGAGGGGAATACAGGGTATAGTTTGGGATGGACAAGATAATAATGAATGATCCACAATATAGGACAGCCTAGCTATGGGATGGACGGAAGCAGTGATGATGTACAGGACAGCCTAGTTATGGGATGGACGGAAGTAGTGATGATGGTACATGACAGCCTAGTTATGGGATGGATGGAAGTAGTGATGATGGTACAGGACAGCCTAGTTATGGGATGGACGGAAGTAGTGATGATGGTATGATGTGTGGTGATGATGATGGGATGGATGGAGGTAGTGATGATGGTACATGACAGCCTAGTTATGGGATGGACAGAAGTAGTGATGATGGTACAGGACAGCCTAGTTATGGGATGGATGGAAGTAGCGATGATGGTACAGGACAGCCTAGTTATGGGATGGATGGAGGTAGTGATGATGGTACAGGACAGCCTAGTTATGGGATGGATGGAGGTAGTGATGATGGTACAGGACAGCCTAGTTATGGGATGGACGGAAGTAGTAATGATGGTACAGGACAGCCTAGTTATGGGATGGACGGAAGTAGTGATGATGGTATGATGTGTGGTGATGATGATGGGATGGATGGAGGTAGTGATGATGGTACATGACAGCCTAGTTATGGGATGGACGGAAGTAGTGATGATGGTACAGGACAGCCTAGTTATGGGATGGATGGAAGTAGCGATGATGGTACAGGACAGCCTAGTTATGGGATGGATGGAGGTAGTGATGATGGTACAGGACAGCCTAGTTATGGGATGGATGGAGGTAGTGATGATGGTACAGGACAGCCTAGTTATGGGATGGACGGAAGTAGTAATGATGGTACATGACAGCCTAGTTATGGGATGGACGGAAGTGGTGATGATGGTACAGGACAGCCTAGTTATGGGATGGACGGAAGTAGTGATAATGGTACATGACAGCCTAGTTATGGGATGGATGGAAGTAGTGATGATGGTATGATGTGTGGTGATGATGATGGGATGGATGGAGGTAGTGATGATGGTACAGGACAGCCTAGTTATGGGATGGATGGAAGTAGTGATGATGGTACATGACAGCCTAGTTATGGGATGAATGGAGGTAGTGATGATGGTACATGACAGCCTAGTTATGGGATGGATGGAGGTAGTGATGATGGTACAGGACAGCCTAGTTATGGGATGGATGGAAGTAGTGATGATGGTACAGGACAGCCTAGTTATGGGATGGATGGAGGTAGTGATGATGGTACATGACAGCCTAGTTATGGGATGGATGGAGGTAGTGATGATGATGCATGACAGCCTAGTTATGGGATGGATGGAAGTAGTGATGATGGTACAGGACAGCCTAGTTATGGGATGGACGGAAGTAGTGATGATGGTACATGACAGCCTAGTTATGGGATGGACGGAAGTGGTGATGATGGTACAGGACAGCCTAGTTATGGGATGGATGGAAGTAGTGATGATGGTACAGGACAGCCTAGTTATGGGATGGACGGAAGTAGTGATGATGGTATGATGTGTGGTGATGATGATGGGATGGATGGAGGTAGTGATGATGGTACAGGACAGCCTAGTTATGGGATGGATGGAGGTAGTGATGATGGTACAGGACAGCCTAGTTATGGGATGGATGATGGTAGTGATGATGGTCCATGACAGCCTAGTTATGGGATGGACGGAAGTAGTGATGATGGTATGATGTGTGGTGATGATGATGGGATGGATGGAGGTAGTGATGATGGTACATGACAGCCTAGTTATGGGATGGATGGAGGTAGTGATGATGGTACCTGACAACCTAGTTATGGGATGGATGGAGGTAGTGATGATGGTACAGGACAGCCTAGTTATGGGATGGACGGAAGTAGTAATGATGGTACATGACAGCCTAGTTATGGAATAGACGGAAGTAGTGATGATGGTACATGACAGCCTAGTTATGGGATGGACGGAAGTGGTGATGATGGTACAGGACAGCCTAGTTATGGGATGGATGGAGGTAGCGATGATGGTACATAACAGCCTAGTTATGGGATGGATGGAGGTAGTGATGATGGTACATAACAGCCTAGTTATGGGATGGACGGCAGTGGTGATGATGGTACAGGACAGCCTAGTTATGGAATGGATGGAGGTAGTGATGATGGTACAGGACAGCCTAGTTATGGGATGGATTGAAGTAGTGATGATGGTACAGGACAGCCTAGTTATGGGATGGACGGAAATAGTGATGATGGTATGATGTGTGGTGATGATGATGGGATGGATGGAGGTAGTGATGATGGTACAGGACAGCCTAGTTATGGGATGGATGGAGGTAGTGATGATGGTACAGGACAGCCTAGTTATGGGATGAATGGAGGTAGTGATGATGGTACATGACAGCCTAGTTATGGGATGGATGGAAGTAGTGATGACGGTACAGGACAGCCTAGCTATGGGATGGACGGAAGTAGTGATGATGGTACATGACAGCCTAGTTATGGGATGGATGGAGGTAGTGATGATGGTACATGACAGCCTAGTTATGGGATGGATGGAGGTAGTGATGATGGTACATGACAGCCTGGTTATGGGATGGATGGAAGTAGTGATGACGATACAGGACAGCCTAGCTATGGGATGGACGGAAGTAGTGATGATGGTACATGACAGCCTAGTTATGGGATGGATGGAGGTAGTGATGATGGTACATGACAGCCTAGTTATGGGATGGATGGAGGTAGTGATGATGGTACATGACAGCCTAGTTATGGGATGGACGGAAGTGGTGATGATGGTACAGGACAGCCTAGTTATGGAATGGACGGAAGTAGTGATGATGGTACATGACAGCCTAGTTATGGGATGGAGGAAGTAGTGATGATGGTACAGGAATGCCTAGTTATGGAATGGATGGAGGTAGCGATGATGGTACAGGACAGCCTAGTTATGGGATGGATGGAGGTAGCGATGATGGTACAGGACAGCCTAGTTATTGGATGGATGGAGGTAGCGATGATGGTACAGGACAGCCTGGTAACTTAGCCAGACAAGAATCATCATTTACAACAGGAAAATGAAAGGTTTGCTTTGCAAGAGACAAATCCACTCAACACACAAGAACACACACACACACACATGTAAACACACACAGTATAAATTAGAATCATATATCAAATTCATTAACCTCTGGGAAGTGTCCACTAAAAGAAATTTCACTAATCATTACAATAACATTAAAACACATATCTCAATAATTGGAAGTGTATTTTGACCTTCTGGTTTGGTTTACATTAAAGAGAACTCACTGAACATTGAAAAGAAAAGACAACAGTGAGGTGAGGATATCTACTTATCATGTTCTTCCAGAACTCTCACCTTCTTGGGGATCCCCCTTAGATCACAGCAGTGAGTGAAGAACTGTCGTACGGTGCAACCAGGTGGTATGTGCTTAGGTAGGGCCGGCTGTTTGGCTGCTGTGCCCTGTTCTATCCCCAGATGAATGGCATGATCAGCAACACCAGAAAGGTTAAGTCTCTGGAGAACAAAGTCAATTTCATCTGGTCGATTCAGGCAGACGAACCCGAATGCATCACCGGGCTCATACGCAAAGCCTTCATCCTATGCAGGGTGGAGAAAATTTGATATACTAGTCCCCATGGCAACCAGTGTGTTACAAAATGACTGAAAACCAAATGGCTGGCGAATCTCCAAGGAGTGCTTCCCTAGAAACAAATACCACACACAAGCAGTATGCGAGTGCACGTGTGTGTGTGTATGTGTGTGTGTGTGTGTGTGTGTGTGTGTGTGTGTGTGTGTGTGTTGTGTGGTGTATGTGTGTGGTGTATGTGTGTACGTGTGTGTGTGCGTGTGCATATGTGTGTGTGTATGTGTGTGTATGTGTGTGTGTGTGTGTGTGTGTGTGTGTGTGTGTGTGTGTGTGTGTGTGTGTGTGTGTGTGCGTGTGCATATGTGTGTGTGTGTGTGTGTGTGTGTGTGTGTGTGTGTGTGTGTGTGTGTGTGTGTGTGTGTGTGTGTGTGTGTGTGTGTGTCTGTGTGTGTGTGTGTGTGTGTGTGCTGCCCAATGCTGAGAAAAGGGCCACCATACTCTACTGGGTCAACAAAAGGTTCCGCCTATGGTTATGGTATTCATACTGTGTGTACATGCACTGTACAGAGAGTGAGTTTATTGCATGCTCCCCATTTATACACACCTTGACTTCAAAGGTCATTTCCATGGTGATCTTTCCTGCATCTGGACTTGTAAGGATTTGATTTCCCACCAAGACTGCAGTAAAATTCCTAGTTCGGCCCATGGGATATCGAATGGTAGGGGTACTCTGTCCCAGATGAAGATGACAACGATAATGTGGACATTGATCCGTCTGACTGCTGTGGTAGGTAGACAAAACAAAAATCGAAGACAAAGTGATCATTTGGTATATCAAGAGCATTCAAAGATACGATAGGATGAGATGGGATGTAGGCTATGATGGTTCAGCTCTTATGATGAAGATCAACCATCATCCAAGATCAACCATCATCCGAGATCAACCATCATCCGAGATCAACCATCATCCGAGATCAACCATCATCCGAGATCAACCATCATCCAAGATCAACCATCATCCGAGATTAACCATCATCTGAGATCAACCATCATCCGAGATCAACCATCATCCGAGACCAACCATCATCCAAGTTTAACCATCATCCGAGTTTAGCCATCATCCGAGGTCAGCCATCACCCAAGATCAACCATCATCCAAGATCAACCATCATCCAATATCAACCATCATCCGAGATCAACCATCATCCGAGATCAACCATCATCCAAGATCAACCATCATACAACCGGGGCTTTAAAGACTCTAGAGTCTAAAGGATCATTTCAATTTCTACAACATCTACCCTCACCCTCAACTCAGCAACATGTACCCTCACCCTCAACTCAGCAACATGTACCCTCACCCTCATTTCAACGGCCAGATAGGGGGTCCTCCGGGCTGGTAGGGTCAGTGCCTGCTCTACATCATTTAAGAGAGTCCTCAGCTGCTCTAACAGCAGAGAGGTCTTGACATCATGAGGGATGGAGGCACCTGTGGAGGAGCAATTACCTTGAGGAACAGGTCCGAAGAAGGAGACAAAAGTTATGGGTGTAGAGGTGGCTCAGTAGCTAGAGACGATGTCGAACATGAGGAATGTGATGGTCTGGCTTCAATCCCAACACCGCACCCCTAGCACTGCTCGGAAGAAGCGCTACTATTGAGCCACGCATGTGTGGCGTGACTTGTGTGTTTTCTGTGGGCACTTGGAAGAGTGGCCTCAGGCTAAGGGCATCCCACATGTGAAAGAAAATCCAAAAATCACTTTTAGCTGGCTGAGAACGATTCTTACCATGATTTGTGACATTCTGTTCTGAAGTGATGAAGGAATTGCCGACACTTTCGCATCCTTCTTGAGGTATACCAGACTCAACAATGACAGCATCGTCAAGGACAACACCTCCATGGATGTGACGATCGTATAGCCGTCAATTTTCCGATCCTCCTCTGTACCACTAATACCAGTGACTGGAATGATGGAGTCTTGAGTCACATTAGTGGAGACAGTGCGATGTGATGGAAGGTAGTGTGTGCTGCTAGTTTGGAGGCCTTGTGAAGTTGTCAAAGGACTGCCATTTGGACTGTCTTCTTCACCTTTCAAAGACTGAAAGAGGTTTGGTGAAGAGTGGGTCACTTCCACTCCACCATCATCGTCATTCGAGGGAGAAGAACTTGTGAATGAAACAGAACGGACTCGTCCTTGCAGGGCTCAAGGAGAGCTTTTAAAGTTGAAGAGAGGACCAAATCGTCTGTGTCTTGGCTGAATCCACTGTCCAGATTCAAGTCTCTCACCTTGGCATCAATAGGCTTCAGTGCACCCTTGCGATACCCAGTCCAAATCTGGTTTGAACCCAAGGCAGGTGATTGAGAATTGGAAGCTGAACCCAGGGACACCAGGTTTGGTTCAGCACGTTCAAGGTGACGCAGCCCAGGTGATGCAAGTGGACTCAGCTTTGTCATCGCCAAAGGATTCATACGGGGGACAAAGTTTGACTTTGGCGAACCTGGCAGTGATGTTGAAGATGCCTGTTGCGGGCTTGAAGATGTTGTTTTTGTGGGCGATATTAGTTGTCTTCTTTCTAAATATCTGTGAGATTGAATGTTTTCCTGCAAGCCTTAGCCCCAGACTGAACACCACAGACCTATGACGTCACGAGTGCAGAAGCCTGCTAAGTGCCCAGGGCTTCTCTAAGGCAAAAATAGAAAATTTTCGGGACGCATTCAAAAACTAATTTGATAAAATTGATTTCAGCCCTACTTTTGAAGGGTAATAATCCTAAGCTTCCTTCGTTGCAACTTAAGTAGCTGTACTGGAATTCTTTTCAAAGCTATGGCTGGAGAACTTAGATCAGCCATGTTGCTGGAAGGGTAGTCTTACTGGCCACACGGGCGCCCATCTTCATTAGTTTTACTAGCCCGTGGTAGAATCTACTCGCCTCGGGCTGGCGGGCGAGTGTTAATTTTCACCCCTGGATAATACATTTCGACCTCAAGGACCTCTTCATTAATGCTGTAATATTACAGCTGGTGAAGATAGTTCTGTATTAATCAATGTAATCCACAAAACACTGCATTGTCAGACAAATGTGGAGAGTATTTAATCCTCACTCTGTCCCTACCTCATGTAAAGTACTGTCAAACTTGGTTAGTAAGTACCTGGGTTAGTACATAATCCTGGTTAGTAAGTACTCCTCACTCTGTCCCTACCTCATGTAAAGTACTGTCAAACTTGGTTAGTATTTTGCTGGATAAGCACACTCACAATCACACTCACCTTCACTCTCCATGTAAGCCTGTTTCAACAGATCCAGTTAATCTTCAGACCCCTTGTATTTCTCCTCAAAGGATTTGGTGTCCTCAATCGTAACCTTCTTGAAAATCAGACGCCAGTACTCTGACCAGTCGCGGTCTTGCTTAAGAATATCGTCCTCTTCGTCGACTGTACCATCTTCATCGTACAAAGCACGTTTGTCCTTATCAGACAAAATGCTGTAAACCTTACCTAAGTGGTGACACACGAAGTAAACAAGAAAATGTCAAACAGTGTACACTTTGTAGCAACAGTCAAACACAATAAAACGGGCCAACACACGAGGACGAGAATGTTGTGGTAACCCCGAATGGCACTGACAAAGAAACAGGGGATTAAGTGCACCACTTGTTTGAAGGAGAAGTTCAGACTAAAGGGTTGAATATGGAAAGAAGACAGACTACAGATGAAGACAATTGTGGCTACACCCTCTTTGGAGAACCCCACATGCAAATTTGCACTGCTGTAGTCCTGATGAAGTCAGTCAGCCTTGCCGGAGAGCCATTTCAACCGTGCACAGACGTGTGGTCCAATCTGTCTTGACAGGCATGGACAACCTTCCATGCTGGACATGTTGCAGCCAAAACAAAGGTCCATTTTAACCACGCACCAGAGGGTCACTTTCCTCACAATTATTACTGGTTGATTTGAATAATGATTGATGACACCAATGTGATCAATGCAAACTTTGTTTGTACATGAATGAAATGAAGAATGCGACAAAATGAAACATGGAACAACTTGTCTACAGCAAGGAAACAATGACTGACACAAATCTATGACATATTTCCGGGCCCACATTGCATCCATCAGTACCATGTAAGAACATAAATGTAACACTCGAGCAGAAACTTGACTACGAAATGAATGATACGTTGCTCAAAAAGCCAGACATCTCGCGAAAAACAATAAGTTATGCCTGGAAGCGATGACTCGCCATCTTTCCCGCCGAATGCGGGTGAACAATCACGTGCTTAGTCACGTGATGCAGACGTCACCAGTCACTGTCGAGCGTCTGCCACGGTAAAAAGAAAATTGGCGTTGTTAATATCTATGGCTTGAAGTCTTCCATTCCTACGTCATCAGACATGGTACTGGGTAAGTATAAAACTGAATGTAAAGATACATGAGAGCATCAAAGTATTGGAAACATTACAACCAGAAGCAGCCAGTCAAAAAGCCTTTCCAGACAAAAGATGTCAAAACCAGTCATTTTCGTGATCGGTGCATCAGGAAATGTGGGCTTTCCCACAGTACAAAATCTGTCTGTAAAATTTTCAGACCGTCTGGAGATTCGTGCTGGAGTACGCAATCCTGACAAAGCTGATAAGCTGAAAGGACTTAAAGGAGTGTCTGTGGTACAGGCTGACATGGAAGACAAGGACAAACTCGTGGACACGTTCAAAGGAGTGGATGCCTTGTACATCATCGTGCCTTCAAGACAGGATCGTACACAGTTAACTATTGCGACAGCTGAAGCAGCAAAGTCTGCAGGCGTGAAACATCTGCTAGTCGTCAGTGTTGTTTCACCAGCACTAGACACCATATTTGGCAAGAATTTCCATGAAATCGAAGTTGCTGTTGCTAAGCTGGGTCTACCTCACACCTTTCTCCGTCTGCCATATTTTGCGGAGAACTATATCAGCCTGAAAAGCAGCATCGTTCAACAATCAAAACTGTTCCTACCAGTCAATCCATCAAAGCCTTTTACAGCTGTGACTATGGCCGATGCTGGCTTGGCTGGAGCAGTCATTCTCAGTGATCCGTCAAAGCATGTTAACAAGACGTACACTATTGTCAGTGATCAACACACGTTTGGTAAACTGGTCATTGGTCTGTCTGACGTTCTAGGCAAGAATGTGGAATATGTTCGTGTATCTTATGAGGATGACAAAAAGGCTAATTTGTCAATTGGAATTCCAGAATGGGTAGCAGATGGTGCACAGTCATATTTCAAACTTGTCGATAGTGGTGCACTATCTGTCACTCAGTCTGAAGAGTACCTCGGCGACTTTGAGAGGATTACGGGTGAAAAACCAACGTCCCTACGAGCATGGCTTGAAGTGGTAGCAGATTCATTCAAGCCTTGAGACTCTGTGCATAGTAGCTATGTTACTGACAGCAAAAACTGAGACTGTTTTAGATCACCGTACATCAATCAACTACAACACATGCTTCTCCAGTTGCTATAACTTTATCATGGCATAACCATGCATGCATGTTGTATTAGCAAAGTGCAACTGTGATCCATGGACCATACTATTACCGTGCATGATTGAACAAATTGCAATGTATATGTCTACAATGACGATATATACGTTCAGCATATACACGTATGCTGGGTCTAAAATGACCACTGACTATATATAGACAGTGCATCAACTCTTGAAATGTTGAATCATTACTGCACACAATAATACATAAATATAAATAATATATAAAATACATTAATATACACATATAAACATATTAAAAGGAGGGGGCCATATTGTCACTCATTGTCAATCTGCCACTGAGAAAGTATTATTGAATATACCATGGAGGACCATGATATTAAGGAGTCATGTACTATTACCACTACCTCATCATTTACCATCACTCCAACCTTTAGAGCCACCAGTACAGCTAACTCCTTGCTCTCCCATTGCTTCTTCTGCCTCCTCTGCCTCTCTCTCCCACTTGGCTTGTCAACACAGTCTGTCATTTGCACAAACCCCCCCCCCCCCTTCGGAAAAATAAAAAATATCAGGCCACATAACTGATTAGTATATATGTTCTCCATGAATGACCACAAATACGTATACTGCAGCCACATCAGTGCTTGCTGTTGACAACGTTTGATCCCTTCATTACACCTTGTCCAATTTCTAAGACAAAGGCTGACGGAAATCTTCCCTCCAGTCGACATGCTGCTTGTATTCGTCCATATTACGGTTCCTGTTTCTTCTTCCGGGTGCTGTTTTTTGGTCCGCCGTAACTTTCAAACCGAGCTGCACGTGACTTTCCTCGTGACTGTTCTCGTGACCTGTATGGGATCGGCAAAATCGGTAAAGATGGATCTGAGCAGTTGTTGGAGGAGATTCATCATTTTTCTCAAGAATGAGAGCGGCGATGATCCGTGAGAAGATTTTATCCTAGAGGACAGTTCATTTTGTGTCTCAGAACAATCTATTAGCGCTCACAGCCACTTTAGATGTGTTTTGTTGGAATTTCAGCGGTACTTATCATCATGCTTAAAGGGGCAACAAGCAGAGTTGGTTTCCGACAAGAAAACCACCTTGAAGTTGAAAATGGATCGAAAATGCAACGTTTTGGACCGCTTCTTGCCCTCCTGTTTGCTGCATGGTGTTGTTAGTGTGTTGAGTAGGTTGCAATTGGTCGATTTGTCGCTCCTACACATAAGAAGAAGACGGGCGTTGAAGAGGACAACGGATGTTGAAAATGTGACCATAACCCGGCCATATGACCCTAATTAAAATGTGTGGATGAACACTGAATGGACAACAAATGAGCCTTTCGTGTACATTGTCAAATACAATCGTATACTAACACTACAACTTACAGTACGAAAGAGTATCTATACAAGAGTTGACCTCTACCTCTTGATGTATAGGTTGCTCTTACACTTGCATGGGATCTCCTGCTGAAAACCTGTCGCTGAACCCATCTCCGCTCTTTAGAAATTGCGTACTGCTACATCTCCCCCCCCCCCCCCCTCTGCATCCAAGAAAATTGTGGCGTTGAGCCTGGTTTGCAAGACTGCTGTTTCTCCTAGTGCCTGTGTTGAAATATCCATCAAAAATTAGCTTAATAGTCAAAGACCTACCTGGGTATCATGTGGTCATGGATAGTAGTAAGTACTCCTCACTCTGTCCCTACCTCATGTAAAGTACAGTCAAACTTGGTTAGTAAGTACCTGGGTTAGTACATACTCCTGGATAGTAAGTACTCCTCACTCTGTCCCTACTTCATGTAAAGTACAGTCAAACTTGGTTAGTAAGCACCTGGGTTAGTACATAATCCTGGATAGTAAGTACTCCTCACTCTGTCCCTACCTCATGTGAAGTACAGTCAAACTTGGTTAGTAAGTACCTGGGTTAGTACATAATCCTGGATAGTAAGTACTCCTCACTCTGTCCCTACCTCATGTGAAGTACAGTCAAACTTGGTTAGTAAGTACCTGGGTTAGTACATAATCCTGGATAGTAAGTACTCCTCACTCTGTCCCTAAATTACTGTACTTGTCTCTTGTATAGTCTTAATAAGATATTTAGTATTTTTTCAAACTTTTCAATTCTTCTTATTCCGAGTCCATGGTGCTAGCTTCCTGCATGCGTGTTTGCAACACACACACAATAATGAATTCATTTGCAGCTGTTACATGCTTGAATCATGCATTGTCACTTGCGTATGGGATCTATTCAAACCAGCACACAGCATCTCAACAGTCCAAAGGTCATGCAAGGAATATAGTTTGTGGGTTTTTTTCAAAGTGCTTTACCATGCTAAACCTGACGTGGAGAGTTCCGCATGTGTTTGTGTGTGGAGTGATGTGTTTAATCACTTGTAACTGTCAACGGTCCTGCTTCCATCTGCCACTCCTCTTTCATATGTGGGTGGAGTGATGTGTTTATGTACCTTGTAACAGTTGGCAGGCAGTCGTGCTACCGTCTGCCACACCTCTTACAGCACCTGTCACTAAGGCCTTTAGACTTGGGTCAGATCAATTTGCATTGCGGATGGTACTGTTCTGTTCCGTTGCATTGCTGTTTCAGCTAGACTGGAACGAAACAGTTCATTTTCTGTCTCTAGCAGACGTCTGACCAGAATTGATAGATGAATACATTTCGTTCTGTTCTGTTCTCTAGTGTTCAGTATAGAAAGCAAGTACCACTACAACATGACTTTGAGGTGAGATTTTGTAGGATTCATTGGAATCTGTCAAGTCCAACACCCACATTCCTTCAAGGGACTGTGCGGGTGTTACACTCTGTTCCTGTGCAATGCAGTGGAGTTTTGACAATCCAGTACCCTTACAATTGAAGACATAATGGAGCCTCGTTTAACCTGATGCTCACATTCCTTTAAAGAACTATTCGTTTATTACACCACAATTCAGTGAATGTGTCCAACATCCTTGAAGTCAGTGGCGTAACAGTTCTCATTTAATCCGATGTCCTCCTTCCTCTAAAAGAACTGTTCCTACAAGGCTGTAGAATGCAGTGAGCTATGACATTAAGGTGTCATAATGGAGTAGTCATTTTGAAAGAGGACCATAATTACATACGCCACATGTTAAGGTGTCATAATTGAGTAGGAATCTTGAGAGAGAGCCTTTGTATGTGTGTAGACAGAGTGTTTTGTCTGGCCATCGTGGTTAGGAAATCACCCTTAAGTGCATACTCCAGATGTTATTAGATTTGAATGTACTTTACAATGTTGTGTTCAGTGGGGGCACATCACCAGCCAGTCACCCATACATCTGCTGCCGCCATCATCAGTGTTTGACTTATAGACAGCACAAACTGTAACCTTGTGTCATGCAAGCATTCCCTTGCCTCACTTTTCTTCAGTTTGAAAGTTTACTAGCAGAAGAAGACAACAGTGGAGTAAGTTGTGGTATAGGCTTAGCAAACACATGAGCACACACACATATATACATACATACAAGAACACACACATACACAGACACATACACACACACACACGCAAACATGCACACACACACACACACACACACACACACACACACACACACACACACACACACACACACACACACACACACACACACACACTAACACACACTCACACTAGCACACACTCACGTCACAGTCACCTAATTGTGGCCACACTTAATCATAAAATCCACCCCACTATTTCATACACCTGATCCCACCCTCCCCCCACCCCCTCCCCAGGAGTTGAATTCTGGCCGTTTTGTTACGGAGGCTGAGATCCACCAGTGCGCCAAGGGAACTGGGACAAGCTGATTGAGGAGAGTGAGAGGATGAATGCTGAGATCGATCAAAAGGTTTGGACAAACGTCACAACTTCTCAATAGTCACACATTCTGTCTTCTTTATGTGCATCCTGTGCGCATAAGTACTGTTGTTCTAATGTTATAATCATGATACAGTATGTGTTCTAATGTTATAATCATGATACAGTATGTGTTCAGTCCTGGTATCATTGCAAGGGATATTCATCACTACACCCTCCATTGGGGGTGCCAGTGGTTCACTGGCTGCAAGCAGCATGTCAGAAACACACCTGAACGGAATTTGAGAATTTCACAGCACCTCCAAATGTGAAGAATCTGCAGCTACTGAGCCACAGTCAATAGAAGCCTTTAGCTAACGATGTCCTAGGTAAAATAAGACTGCCTGTTACCAGATGAGTAATGTTTTCCGGTCTGTTCCCATTTTTGCAGCTATAGAATAGGTCAATCTGATTATGCAAGACCAGCATCTGGATGACCTTCACATATAGAGAATACTGTAATTGTATGTATCATATTTGTTGAAATGCCAAACAATATCGGTGTTGAATAATTAGATTATTTGTACATATGCTACCTGTAGCTATCAAAGGAGGAAGAGGATTTGAGAAAAGAACAGCAAGTGAGTGTTATTATATATATGATGGCGCACAGGAAGTCAGCCAATGACAGACTCCTCTGTACTTGAAGGTGTAACTCTGTTTTGCGTGTAGTAACAGTACCTGTCTGCACTAATTTCAGTTTATGGTAGGGTTAATAATGCACAGGAAGTAATTACTAAATTCAGGAAGTAATTGTGAACCCATGACGGCCTAATCGAATTCAGTGTACTTGAACTAAAAATCCAATAAGGCTAACTTTCAACAGGAGTCATGACACAGCTAATGATTGATAGAGCGTATTCAATTGAACTCAATTCCACACGTAACTCTATCCATACCTCACCAGACTGTTTTCTGTTCTGTAATGAGTGTTGACTGAAGCGAACAATTACTTTGAAATATCCAATTAGTTTTGCTAACATCTTTTGGACCAATCCTTCTGCATCTTCTATTAATAGCTACATATTTTGTGTGCACCTGACCACCTGACATTTCAGTGAGCACTGATAGGTGATCTTCAGTGATTTAAGGTGTTTACCTTCTACGCCAGTCCTGAGAGGTCTTCTTGGGTCAGTCAGCATGGCGATACCTAAGACAAATTGGCAGCCACGTAGTGACAATTGTTCTTGAGGTGATCCTTTTGGCTTTGAATTCTTTATTGTGGGACACCACTTAGCAATCATGCTACTCTTCCAGGTACCTGCCTACTTATGCATGCACACAACACAACTAAATCACACACCAGTAGTGGCTCACATTGAGATGGTAGGGGTGTGGCAAAAAATCCTCAGATCATGTTGGAGGCTGGGTGTTGACTTCAACACTGAGCCACTGCCCCACCCCGGAGCAGTTAACTCAAGGTTGTTCATCCTTGGGCGTTCCATCCTGAGGGTTGCCATCAGCAGGTCATAAGTTTATGTACGGGTGAAATCCATAAACTGTTGAGACAAGTGCAATCCTTATCTTGGGACTTGAGAACGTGTACTAACACAGTCTGGTGAAGAGTGCTCTTCACCTTGAACGTTTTGACCCTGAGGGTTGTCATTAGCAAGTCAGGCTCAGGGTGAAAATGTCTGACATGAAGAGCGCTCTCCATCAGACTGCGTTTCTTGACACTCCCAAATCCAAACAGGCCGTCTCAACATTTTAGAGAAACCACCGCAGTCTGCAACCCCTTGTCATAGTCCTCATGGGTACCTTGCAATATGTCTGTACACACACAGGCTTACTATGCTGCCAGGAAGCAAGCAGCCAAGCAAAAGAAGATACAACTGCAGGTGTGTGTGCACCTGTCATGTGTGTGTGTCTACTAGTGTGTGTACATGTGTGTGTCTACTTGTGTGTGTGCGCCTGTCGTGTGTGTGTTTCTTGACACTCCCAAATCCAAACAAGCCGTCTCAACATTTTAGAGAAACCACCGCAGTCTGCAACCCCTTCTCATAGTCCTCATGGTTACCTTGCAATATG
>CAUJGJ010000003.1:587843-607843 GCA_963170055.1 Halisarca cf. caerulea
ATATATATATATTGAACAATGGTGTTGTAATGAAGTATTTGTATTGCTGCATGACATGTGCTCACTTCACATGCCTTGCAGGTACTTCTCAGCCGGACATGGCATAAGTTTACTGTATTCTCTGAGACCATCGGATGTGTTGTACGTGTGTCTGCCTTTGTACCACCTTGGTGGCACAGGACTGTATATGAGTCAGATGGTGCTGAAGGGATGTACAGTTGTCCTCCGCAATGAGTTCTGCCGAGACAGCTATTGGAATGATTGTATTCGTCATCAGTGCACTGTGAGTTCCTTTGCAGACGTTGGCAGGGGTTAGCAAACATTAGAGTATGACTTTATATATAATTAATGTATAGCATATGTTGTCATGGCTAGCAGAAGATGCAGGTGTAAGGTATACACTTGTGTGATGCTGACGAAATGAATTTCACACTTCCCTTGATCGATATTCCTTTGACTTGTGTAATTTGTATCTACTAGTAGTTGAGCTGGACCTCTCTTGAAGCCCCTAGCTGATCAGGCATTGTGTGAAAACATCTTTCACATGCTTTCCTCAGAATTACGCACTTTTCCTCTCGGACAGCAGGGGCTGGAAAACTGTCTGTCTTTTAATTCAGGAGTTAGTGGTGTCATATTATATCTGACAGCACTCAGACAGAATACAAGCCTCCATCCACTCCTGCTCCTTCGTATACATAAAAATGAGTTCTCGTTTGGTGCACACTTCACCCACTACTTGCACTATACATACCATAATATTATTATCTATACACAAATCCGTCAATATCTGCTCAGTAATACTAGTACAGTAGAACCCCACGTAACGACCACCTCAATAAAACAACCACCTTTGAAACCACTTCGGTTCAGTCCGGAATCTGCGCCTAGCTGACGTACAGTCGTGTAGTTCCGGAAATGCAACCATCCCGGAATTTGGAAATGCAACCACAAACTTCCCGCCCTAATCTGAAAAAGTCTCAGATTTACGACCACACGTCAAAATGGGGAGTAAGAGCAAGAGTTATTAAATTAAGGAGGGATTATGACCACCTCAGAAATGAGACCGCTTTGAATGGACCAAATGGTGCTCTTATTTCTGAGGTTTCACTGTGTATGCTTTTTCGTCGATCAATAATACTTGGTCAATATCCATGCACTATAGCACATTGATCAGTCTAATAACAGTTGTCAAAAACTTATAACACATATATACACCATGGCCAGTAATTAAATAATACATATATATACATATTTATATACCCTTTGTAAATAGATGAATACATATATATATATATATATGTATCACAATCTATTTGTTTAGGTTGCAACGTACATTGGTGAAATGTGCCGGTATCTTCTCAGTCAGCCCAAGAAACCAGCTGACACCCAACATTATGTGAGGGTGATGATCGGGAATGGACTCAAACAGAGTTATTATGAGGAATTCAAGAGTCGGTTCAACATAAAGCAGCTTGGGGAGTGCTATGGTTCTACAGAAGGGAATGTTGGCTTTGTTAACACTGAAAACCGACCTGGAGCAGTTGGCTTCTGTATGCTTCTGTTTGCAATATCTCACCCAATCCTCAAAGTAGACCCCAACACTGGTGAACTGATTCGAGATAGGAATGGTCTGTGTGTTTGTTGTAAGCCCGGCGAGAAAGGTGTAATCGTTGGTAAACTCGGACATAAGAAGTACCAATATCTTGGCTATTACAATGAAACTGAAACAGAGAAGAGAGTGATACACAATGTTTTGAAGAAAGGTATGTCGTGGACTTGCATCATGTTATATATAGCTATATATATAGTCTCCATGCATACCACATTTGCAAAACTTATTGTGACCGTTAGCAACTTCATACTGCATTCATGCTATGAAGTTGTTAATATTGAACAGATGCCAAGGCTATATGTAGGTTTATGCAAGCATACCAATAATTATTATAACACTTGAAGTATACTCACTGTGCCAAAAGATAAATTTCGAACAGCACTCATTTTTTCCCATGCAATTTGCCCTGTCCTGATGTATATACCCATATGTACATCAGGACAGGGCAAATTGCATGAGTGATGAAATTTATCTTTTGGCACAGTGAGTATAGTATGTACATGGAGGGGTGACACAGAAACAAAGAGAGTTTAAAGTGTATATAATATTATATATGCTTTAATATGTTTAATATTATATTAAGTTTGAAGATGCCTGATGCTTACTAAAATGCATGGCCTCTGAAAAAGTCTGACAATATTATGCAAAGATTAATTGAATTCACTGCTGGGTCATACAGGCATTAATATAATTTAGATCAGGTTCCAATCAAGTACACCATGTGTATACACATATATAGAGGCTACAACCACAACAATGGTGACAGTGTGGAGATATATAGATAGAAATTACCCATGCATGTATCAAGTGTAATGATCATCATGAAGGATCATGCATAATTTGCTCTTGTTTGATGTTTTTAGGTGACAGTTATTTCAACACGAGTGATGTCATGGTGATGGATGAAGAGGGATTTGTTTACTTCTGCGACAGACTGGGAGACACCTTTCGCTGGAAGGGACAAACAGTGTCGACATTTGTGGTGGAGTCTACCATGTCCAAGCTGTTGAGCAACAGAGATGTTATTGTATATGGTGTTGCAGTGCCGGGATGTGAGGGACGTGCAGGAATGGCAGCCATTGTTGATGGAAGTGACGAGGTTGCTATGGAGAACTTGTATCATGTCTTAAAAGATGATCTGCCATACTATGCCATCCCATTGTTTGTTCGTAAGATCAAGGCGGCACCTTTGACAACCACGATGAAGTTTCAGAAGGTGAAGATTAGAAATGAGGGTTTTGATATTGGATCCATGATGGATCCCGTCTACTTCCTCCACCCGACACAAAAGTCCTACATCCTTGTGACGGAAAACCTACTTGAGCAGATAAGGAGCGGGGACTTTACATCAATGCTGTGAAACTTCACAACACACTGATGCACCGTATACTTAGGTCTAAGTACATACCTCCACATGATTATGTACTTCCTGTATCACCAATAGTCTTATAGAAATTGTGTACACACAGAGAATATGTACATGCTAGCAATACATACATACGCACATGTAGGAAATATTTTAAGCATACATTATGTACAATGCAAGCAGCTTTGAAATGAAAGAAGTTTTCCCATTGCAATTTCTGGATGTAAGCAAGTGCGCTACAGCATATTCCTCATGAAACACATACATACATATATACATAGGTTATATTATAAAAAAACATTTAAGTACTAGTGGTAGAAATATGTGTGGTAACCGTTTATATATAATGTGTCTTCTACCATCCCGGCTGGACTCACGAAGGTCCGGGTAACTGGTCTGGAAATGCTCAATTGCCTTGCTGTGACTGAAACTGTTACAGAGTTCCACAGAACGCTGTGACAAAACAATGTTGCATACATGAATGCATGGACATGTGTGTGCGTGGCTAATGTCCAGTGGGAGGGGCTTGTGGGCAGAGGATGATTAATATGCTGCAGAGAAGTTTCTTCCTTCTGTGGAACAGGAGTTAAGAGCTTGAGTGGTGCATGAAGTTATATCAAAGCATTAGACCTGGGGTTGCAAAAGAAACTTACACCAATATTAATGATAATTATATACATCAAAGATAATGATAATACATACATGCTTGATAATGAATAGTGATAAAACATACATGCATGGAGTTATGCAACAAACAAATACGCATGTGGTACATGTCCAATTAGGGCCAAAATGGCGCGATATACATAGCAAGCTTTTTGGCTTTGTTTTTCTGCAGATAGTGAACGGTTTAGCCTTTAAGTTATTTGAACATGCACAAAACTATGCTTTTGTTAATATTTGTAAGCTTTTTCAGGTTCTTTACAATTTCGAGCAATTTACAATACCTGAAAGACAACGTATACGAAGAGAACAAAAACGCCGGTGGGCACGGGGAAAAGCTCAACGGGGAACAGCAAACCTATTAGTACCATAGTAAACTGGATTATCTAGCGATTGTATGTTGCGGGAGTGAAAAGTCTCTTCCATTCGTGAGCAATTTATAAAAGACCGCAAGAGCAAAACTACTGCAAAGCTGAATTTCGTCCAACCTTCCAATTTCAACTCCCGCAACATGGAATCGCTAGATTTTATCGAAAACTCACTTTTAAGTGAGATTTTGTCCATTCAAAAGCTCTTTCCCACCGCCCACCGACGTTTTTGTGACATGTAACTAGTCTCGAAACCAGACCCTACGCCGGCCGCCATTTTATTCTGCGCGACGGTATGACGTCACATCGCGAAGAGGGTCTGGTTTCGAGACTAACATGTAACAGCCCCCACTGATCAGCGCGAATCGAGGAACAGCCATGAAAGGCACGCTATCATCTCCTCTATATCGACTTAAATCTTCAAGTTGACGCTAATAGGACTCCAATCCGGCGGGAGCAAGCTAGATTGAGGAGATGCAGTACGATCATCGTCGGACGCCATAGCGCGCATCTGGGGAACAACAAAGTCGTAATGCGGACAGACAATAGTATTACGTAGCGGTCACGAGAAAAGCGCGTGATCCGCATATGATCCGTGATCCGTGTGATCCGCGTTTTACAACATCCCTGTTTGCTTCTCTCCAGCAGGACTGAGTGCTAGTTGTCATTTTCCTCTTTCACGCTGGAACTATTGTCTGTATTTTCACTATTTCAGAAACGAAATTCATCTGTAACCAGTTGTCCGAATTCTGCTGACGTCCGTTCATCGTGAACACAACATGAGACGTGATGGCTCACTAAAGAACGCGCTGAAATGTGATTCTAGCACTGAATGAAGCTCAAATGGTGGTCTAAAGGGTACGTTGTCCTAGCTGTAGTATTGCATTTAGTGGTGACTATTCCTGTACGACGGATGATAGATGATATTTGTAGTTTTGCAGGGTTTTATCTGGGGTCAAATTTTTTGGGGGGGGACCTACACATCTATTTATATGTATGTATGTGTATACACACATGCGTGGCGCGGCGCGGCGTGGCGTGGCGCAAGCATGATGTTGTGTATTCAATGATATTAAAAACCACACTCATGCATGCAGCATGCATATCAGGTTTTCTTTCAAAATAATGATGAAGATGAGGCAGTGGCAAAGTATAGTGATGTATGTAACGGCGGGGCAGATATGCATGTGGAATAATAGTGGTCTAGGGAGGTCTGGGGGTATGTTCCCCTAGGAAAATTTTTAGTTTTCATGCCTCAGAAGGTGATAAATGAGGCTGTTTTACGCCACTCAAGCTGTTTCTGAATACAGTCCACAGATTGGTCTGTTGCAACTGTGCATGTGTGTTATAGCTAGGATAAAATTTCAAGGGAAAGATACCCCCTGTGCCCCCTTTCCTCTAAAAGAAACCCTGAACATGTGCAAGCATGCATAAGTTACTGTACCTATACATGAATAAATCCTTGCACGAATGCTTGTGCCATGCTGTTTGGAACAAAGCTAAACCACGTGCAATTTACATTAGAACTCCTAAATTTTGACACATGTATTCATTGACTATGTAACTGCTAAATAAACATACATACCAATGGATTCAAGATTGATTAATACAAGCTATTAATAATATAAGCATTTTTGGCAAATTCTACCCTTTATAAATGGATTTATGATCAATTCATGACAGTGTTCCTTCACAAAAATTAAGCCTGCATATTTTTATTTTGGGGGGGAACCTTTCTGCTTAGGGGGGGGGAACCATACCCAGGGTTCCCCCCCCCAGATAAAACCCTGTTTTGAATAACTTCAGTTAAACTTGGTTGATAGTTACCTGGATAGTAAGTACTCCTTGCTCTCTTTCTCCCTCCTCTGCAGTACTTGTAGCTGTGCATCACTGATAGTAGGTACTCCTTGCTCTCTTTCTCCCTCCTCTGCAGTACTTGAAGCTGTGCATCACTGATAGTAGGTACTCCTTGCTCTCTTTCTCCCTCATCTGCAGTACTTGTAGCTGTGCATCACTGATATTAGGTACTCCTTCCTCTCTTTCTCCCTCATCTGCAGTACTTGAAGCTGTTTATCACTGATAGTAGGTACTTCTCGTGACAATAAGTACTTGTTTAGTTTGTCCTTGATAGTCCTCACTAACCAAGTTCCCCTGTATTTCATCCTCTCATGTATTCCTTGTGTGCACTCATTGTCAATAGTACATGTGCATATGTCCAAGTAGATACTGATACTCACCAGATAACCACCACACACAGACATGTGTACATGTGTGTTCCTGTGTGTGCAGAAGTGTACATTTGTACGTATGTGGGCTTGTGTGTGTGTGTGTGTGTGTGTGTGTGTTTGTGTGTGTGTGTGTGTGTGTGTGTGTGTGTGTGTGTGTATTTGTGTATGTGTGTGTGTGTGTGTGTATGTGTGTGTGTGTGTGTGTGTGTGTGTGTGTGTGTGTGTGTATGTGTTTGTGTGTGTGTGCAGTGTTCTCCCTAGGAATAATTTCAGGTATGTTGACTACGTACCCACATACGTACGTGTGTACATACATACGTACACCATCATATATGAATGCATGTAATATATCACAAATTGCTTGCAGCATACGTAGTTATGAGCACTAGCATGATTTGTGCTAAACATTGATTTTCAACAATCTATGAATGTATGAATGTTTTTTCCTACTAATGTACAAAATATAAGAAAGGAAGGTATGTTGAACCGACATGCCTTAAGACACCTGGGGAGAAGACTGTGTCTGTGTGTGCATGTGTGGGTGTGTTTGCCACTATTCTTATTATGTGTTCATTTTGTGTACCATGTTCGGTCAAAATTTTGTGGGATGAAACTTTTGCAGTTTTCGTGGCTTGAAAGCAATGCGTGAAAATTTAGGTTGAGCTATTGTGCAATGACCAAGATGGTCATTGCACAATAGCCTTTGCTCTTTTCTCTAGTGCCTTTTTGTCCACAAACTAACAAAGTTTATTTCAATAAAGGGCTGAATGAAGGAAAGATTAAAGGGGGATCCGTGAAAGTTGAAACTGCGAAAATAGTGAAAATCAGTGATCCATGAAAGTTTCATCCTGCGAACATTTGAGCACATAGGGGACATATCCCACAGTATTTTGTGTGTATTTTGTGTATTTTGTGTAGGGGACACTTTGTGCATGTTCATATGTGTACATATAGTGCTGTGCCATATACCCAATATGTACAGTGGAACCTGTCTATTGCGGTCACCATTGGGGCGGAATTTTGTGGCTGTTATAGACAGGTGGCTGCTTTAATGAGGTAGAATACCATACATTACTGCTGATTCGGAGAAGACTTAGTGGCTGGTATAGACAGGTGGCTACTTTAATGAGGTAGAATACCATACATTACTGCTGATTCGAAGAAGACTTAGTGGCTGGTATAGACAGGTGGCTACTTTAATGAGGTAGAATACCATACATTACTACTGATTCGGAGAAGAATTAGTGGCTGGTATAGACAGGTGGCTGCATTACACAGTGACCACAATAGACAGGTTCCACTGTAGTAATACTGCAATATTATTTGTGAAAAATTCAGATAGCGACCAACTTTTCCCTGCACGTTGATATCATGTGATACCATCTATTTTCCGAGGTTAGACCAGTATTGGAGGGAGTCAACATAATATGGTATTTCAAGGACATGAGATTCTATCTTAACTGATGTCATCATTATCTGCTGGAACTGTTGCAGCAGTCCTGATTGTGGGTGCAAAAGGAGCATACTGCAGTGTTAGAAATAAGGACCAAATGGTGGATGGACAAATGTCCCAGCATTAGCATTGTGGGTCAGACAATTTCCGCTTTGCTCAGATGTATTTTTGGGCATACAAATAACTCGGTAACGTCACTGTGTGTGCGTATCAAATGAGCATTTGGTAGGGGTCAGTCAAATGTCTGACCCAAACTTTTTTGGGTCGGACAAAAAGCTAAAATGGTCGGAAAATGTCTAAATGCTGACCATTATTTCTAACACTGATACTATGTAGCATACACGACTGTTGTTTGTGGGTGATTTAATTTGTGTGACAAAGATTCTTTTGGATGTTGTCTACAACTTCAATACTCAGTATACCGTGGTCATAGTAATACCGTGATAGAATGAGGGGATACATACTGAAACTGATAATTTGTGATACCCCACAGCTCAATGTACATATCTGTATTATGTTGGTAGTCCACACTTTTGCAGGGAGACATTGTGTGTACGTACTTTTGTAGGGAGACATTGCATGTGTGTATACTATTTTTATTTGTTCTCATTTTGTCCACATGTAGGGAGACATCTTGGCTGATGAAGACAGTACATTGAAGATCACAGATATTGGTTTGTCCTGTGAAGGTGACATCTCCAACAGTTGTGAACCTCTTCCATTGAGGAGGATGGCACCCGAATCACTCAAATATGGGATATCTACAACGAAATCTGATGTATGAATGTGTGTGCGTGTGTGTGTCTGTGTGTGTGTCTGTGTGTGTGTGTGTGTGTGTGTGTGTGTGTGTGTGTGTGTGTGTGTGTGTGTGTGTGTGTATGCAAGCTCCCTCTCCCTCCCTCCCTCCATTCAATGTATTTTTGTATATGTATAGTGATGTCTGGTGTTTGCATTCACACACCTGTGTATAGGAGGTCTGGTGTGGCCTTTGTGTGGAGGTGTTACTTTCCAACACTGCATGTGTTAGGTGGTGGTATGGTGTACTGTTGTTAGGTGGTGGTATGGTGTACTGTTGCTAGGTGGTGGTATGGTGTACTGTTGTTAGGTGGTGGTATGGTGTACTGTTGTTAGGTGGTGGTATGGTGTACTGTTGCTAGGTGGTGGTATGGTGTACTGTTGTTAGGTGGTGGTATGGTGTACTGTTGTTAGGTGGTGGTATGGTGTACTGTTGCTAGGTGGTGGTATGGTGTACTGTTGTTAGGTGGTGGTATGGTGTGCTGTTGTTAGGTGGTGGTATGGTGTACTGTTGTTACTAATAGGTGTACTGTTTGCTTGCATTTGGTAGTATTTCAGGAGTGAGAACATGCCTAACAAATCACTTTGGAGGGAAATGGTTATTCCTTGTCTGAGTTGTGCTTCGATGATTGTCATGTTCACTGCCAATTGCCTAACATTCACTGCATAGACTAATTTTAGGCAATTGGCAGTGAACATGACAATCATCGAAGCATAACTCAGACAAGGAATAACCATTTCCCTCCAAAGTGCAGTATGTTTTGCCTTAAGGACGTACAAATAGTTTTCCAATGTTTCACGGCTGCTACAGCACTCTGTGCAGAGTTAGAGTGGTTTTTCCCAATTCTAATGTCTTCGTGCGTGACCGAATTTTGTTGTTGTTCAGGAGGATGGAAACACCCGCTGTGTTCTCAGCGGATGAAAAGCGCTTTTGCTCAAAACTTGAGTATGCTAGGACCTAAATATGTACCTAACACCTGCACGTTTTCTAGCTGGTTTCTTTGCCGAAGAAAAGAATGGTGAGCCAGTGTCTGAATTATGTTGAAAATGACCGAATAGTGAAGTATTCGGTCACTGTCTAAAATGGACGAGAGCCCAGCCGTACTTCGACGTGTGCAAGTCTTGTCTTGTCAGCAAATATAGTTCATGAAGAGGAATCTTCTGGTACCAGATTCATTAACTTACGCCTAGTGGTTGTGGAGAAATGGGCGCCCGAATTCTGATGTGTCCGAATTATGTTGCATTACTCTATGTGTAAGTTAAAAGCAGGCAATTTCGGGAAGCTGGTACTCTCCAGGAACGTTTCTATACTTGTCATTCAGTAGACTGATTGGGTACAAGGGCCTAGAATAGATGCAGAATATGGCGATACACTTTCCTTTAATCTCCTTCGCCTATTCAGTTCTTATACTGAAAATTCCAGGACTTGGTTAATTACCGAAATTACCAGCTTCCCAAAATTTTCTGCTTTTACCTTACCTAAAATATACGTACCTGCCACTTGAAGTAAGCGTCGTAAGCTTCGGGTTTCGTTGGACCATGTCCTGACTGTGCTGGGTTATCTTGTACTCTGTGTGTCTCCTTTTGACTTGTCACGAGTATGGACACCTTTGGGTCTTGAAGCACATCCACGGGGTTGCTTTTAACCTGTGCTGTAGCGTGGACAAAGTAGTTATCGCATGTTCCCTTTTAGACCTGTCAACTCATTCCATCTCTTCACTATAACATTGCTCCGTGCATCCAATCTCACATGCTGTGCAGTTACATATTCAGTGAACCCTCTCTAATCTGACACTCAATGGGGCTTGATAGAAATGTCGGATTAGGAGGTGTGTGTGTGTGTGTGTGTACGGTGAGGGTATGTGTGTACATGTGTGTACGTATGTGAGAGTATGTGTATATGTCTGCACACACACGCACGCACGTGTGGTGTAGTGTTCTTGTTGTACATGGTTGCATGATGTGCATACTCTATGTCTGTATTACGTACTTCTAATTATTTTTTCCTGTATTTACTCTTTCACACGTTAACACACATGCGCACAACTATTAGCCACGTGGTTATTCATTCATTCAACGGATAGAAGTGATCAACACGGTGACCATCTCACTGTCGCGCTCAACACTCCTACACATGCATCCTACACACACACACACACACACACACACACACACACACACACACAACACACACACACACACACACACACACACACACACACACACACTATTGCTTAACACACCCACCTCCCTCAAGTTGGCAAATCTTCCTTATAAGCTATTGAAAGTGTGCAAATACATGTGTGCTGTAGTCAGTGAGTACACACATGTGTGCTGTAGTCAGTGAGTACACACATGTGTGCTGTAGTCAGTGAGTACACACATGTGTGTTGTAGTCAGTGAGTACACACATGTGTGCTGTAGTCAGTGAGTACATACATGTGTGCTGTAGTCAGTGAGTACACACGTGTGCTGTAGTCAGTGAACACATGTGTTATACACTATACTGTACATGTGACTATAGATGTAGACACTTTATATTCACCCACTCTTCCTGTATGTGTACATGTGTACATGTTGTGTGCATGTTTGTGAGTCCTGGGGCACACCTCAGAGCAGGTTTCATGCTAACTTGTACCAGTAAAAGTACAGCCAATCCACACATTCATCCATCCTACCTTCCTCTCCCCTCCCAACAGGTGACTCAGTCTTGTAAGAAGTGTGGTGTGTTCTACCTGGGGTCAATAGGAGGACAGCATGAAGAACTGTTGTGTGTGTGTACTAGTGTGTTCTGAACATGAAATGGAGGATATTGGGAAGATCAAAGTAGAGGACTTACTCTCACTCTGTTGTTCTGTTGATACATGTCATTTCAACATGATATGCTGAGACTGAGGTTTAGTGACATCAGAAGAACATGTGGAAATTCCAATCTCTGTATTATTTTGTATTGTTTGGAACTTTTATGACTGAATCACATGAAATTGTCACGTGTGGATCAATTCAGAAATTCATGATCTCCTATAGTGTTACAATTTACTTGCCTGTCTAAGCGGTGTGTGTGTGTGTGTGTGTGTGTGTGTGTGTGTGTGTGTGTGTGTGTGTGTGTGTGTGTGTGTGTGTGTGTGTGTGTGTGCGTGTGCGTGCGTGCGTGCAGGGATCATAATACCCTTTTGACAAGATCAGAATATATTTGATATCGACCATGGCAAGTTCATCAATTGCAAGTTCACAATTATTTATAGGCTGTTAGAAAAGGGGATTTCCCTTGCAACTGTCTTGGCCTGTCGACTCCGGAGATCGACTCAATCGCGTTCACTGGAGATGGCCGAGGTGCCTACAATGGCCGATCGTTGTCCCTGTAGTAGTGGTTGGAGACCAGCGTACCATATATACCTGGATTTAAAACATATATCAGGTATAGTTGTGTGTTCCGTTGCTTATCGCGTCCCATGTGTTCTCAAACCATCGTCTGTTCTTGTCACTGCACGTAGTCCTGTTTCTTCTTTAGTAGTGAAATGTAGCAATCACGTTTCACGGTTTTAGTGTTCCTTCGAAGGATGACCTGTTTGTATGCATGCGTATACTTATTCGTGTTTAACTTGTATCCCGAAACAGCCTTGCAGTGTTGAAATCGTGTACTTTTACTGAGTTTGGTGTTGTCTAGTTAGTCCGCTGTTTGGTTTCAGAGTCGTGGTGTTCTTTCGCTCACTCGTGTAGTCTTAGAAGAACTACATTTCAAGGAGAACGTAATCGAAGCAACGGATTGCAGACAACTCGGGAGCTCTAAACAATGGGAGTGGAGGACACTGTTGCCGTTAAGAGTTGTATCACAGCCACAAAGCTGTCGAAACAAAGCACTCGCTGTCCTACAGAAGAGTGAGCTCGTGTCGAAAGATGCCATTATAAGGAGCCTACTGAGTGAGTTCATTGTTCTAGTTTGATGTAGTGTACTTACTTCTCTGTGAACATGTTCACTGCTGTTGTCATTTGGCTCTTCACTTTTCCTAGTTTAAAGGTAGTATACACCATACACACACAGGATGGTGGTTGTAGTGGGTTATGTACACACCTGTATACGACCTGGTCATACACACACAGGATGGTGGTTGTAGTGGGTTATGTACACACCTGTATACAACCTGGTCATACACACACAGGATGGTGGTTGTAGTGGGTTATGTACACACCTGTATACAACCTGGTCATACACACAGGATGGTGGTTGTAGGGGGTTATGTACACACCTGTATACAACCTGGTCATACACACACAGGATGGTGGTTGTAGTGGGTTATGTACACACCTGTATACAACCTGGTCATACACACACACACAGGATGGTGGTTGTAGTGGGTTATGTACACACCTGTATACAACCTGGTCATACACACACAGGATGGTGGTTGTAGTGGGTTATGTACACACCTGTATACAACCTGGTCATACACACAGGATGGTGGTTGTAGTGGGTTATGTACACACCTGTATACAACCTGGTCATACACACACAGGATGGTGGTTGTAGTGGGTTATGTACACACCTGTATACAACCTGGTCATACACACACAGGATGGTGGTTGTAGTGGGTTATGTACACACCTGTATACAACCTGGTCACACACACAGGATGGTGGTTGTAGGGGGTTATGTACACACCTGTATACAACCTGGTCATACACACACAGGATGGTGGTTGTAGTGGGTTGTGTACACACCTGTATACAACCTGGTCACACACACACAGGATGGTGGTTGTAGTAGGTTATGTACACACCTGTATATAACCTGGTCAGTTGGGTTGGTTCTGAGCACTGAGTCCTACCACTTCCATGTACACATTGAACAACAGTTGACTTGCAAGTCCTCTACACTAAGCCAGGGTTGTAATGAGTGTGCTGATAACTTGTGTGAATGGTTAACTTGTGCTGTAAGAGAACATGTATAATCATGGCTAGTGTCAGAACTAGACCACCTTTGCCTGTATAATGTCATTCTAATCCTCATTCATGATTTTACCATGTGAAGGAACATAGGAACATATAGCCACCAGTTTAGAACTCCTGTCCTGTCCAACATATTGCATGGTACATACTGGTGCAGTGAGACCTCTCTAATCTGACACTCTGTGGGGATTGAAAAGAACCTCAAATTAGGAGGTTGTCAGGTTACAGAGTGACTCTTAGCATACTTCAATATGGTGACTGTACCTCATCAGATGGTCGGGTAGAGAGAATGTCGGATTACAGAGGTGTCGGATTACAGAGGTTTCACTGTATGTTGTATTTGATGCATGGTGTTCTCTGAACTTTGCAACAGGACTCACTAGCATACTTGCCATGCAAGCAGATCCACCTTCACCAATCCTACAGGTGAAGTGGATCTCAGGGACAATCATAATGGATGCATTCTACAATGTATTCATGTGTGCTGGGTCCTATCTTGAGAGTGCATACTTGTAGATCACCAACCAAAGCATCTACATCTGTATTCATACACTGAGTCCTCTCATTGTTTGAGATTGTGTTATGTGAATATTGTGTGTTGTGTACTGTTTGATGTTGTGTTGTGTACTGTTTGATGTATTGTTGTGTACTGTTTGATGTTGTGTTGTGTACTGTTTGATGTTGTGTTGTGTACTGTTTGATGTTGTGTTGTGTACTGTTTGGTGATGTGTTGTTTCTGATTGTCAATAACTGCAGTGTTGGTAGAACTGAGTGAGATGGGGATACTAAATCATGAAGAGATTGAGGAAATGAAGAAAATGAAAGGATACTTGTTGGTCAGACTAGTAGTGATCCTCCGCAGTAAGGATTCAGATATTATAACAAAGTCAGCAGAGGTTGTGACAAAGCATGGGTACACTTACCTTGGGAAGGCACTACTGGGTAAGTTGTGTAGTATTGCCAATGTCTTATTACATACCAATCTATCTGCCATCCCATACTTGATGCTGTGAAGTGTAACTTTTGATGGAGACCATTACGTGTACATGTGCATGACTGATTGTGTGTACTGCACTGTTGTGGTTGGTTCATGCATGTGTGCATTGACATTTCATGTGTTCAGTACAAATCGTACAAATCTGCACATTCTACGGGCTAAACAGTTTTCAAAAAGTGGTGCTATTATGTACAGGTTTCCAGCAAACCAGGGCATGTTGTGCCGTAACTTGCTTAGTGTTAATTATGCAGTATGCACACACCTTTGTATAAACGTATTCATAGAAGGGTCTTACTACAAGATGTTGCCTGTCAACGGAGGATTCTTGCACCGCAGTGTCATTGAAAAGTTCCCACTTTGTAATCGTGATACCAATATATTACGATATGTTTACAACTACGATACGATGAAGTTACTATTAATCATGATACAAAGAGATAGCGATTATTCTGTGTTTAGAATCAACCAACATTACAATATCCTTAATAATAAGAATAAAGTGTTGGTATGTGACGTATGCACGAGGAGTTCTGCAATTTCTGCTCGAGATTGTGTGAGAGCCATTTAGGGCAAGGTTTGTAGCAAGCATATAGTTTTGCATTTCCAGTGAGAGACTCCCAGCAGACTCATCCTTGGAAACTACACATTGCCGTTGCTATCAACAATGAGATATAAGAGAGTTAGTAATTCTTGTAACTGGGTGAATGCAGTTTCGTCATTTGCTCGTGTATTGGGGTCTGTCCCTTCATACTTCTTAGCAAAATATGCCGTTCCCACTCCTCGTGGTGCTCAGCCCTTTGAACTGAAGTTTTGTACAAATAGAGGGTGCCTCTAGACCATTCTTAACTGTGTCATTGTCCACTTTGCTTAGTTGGAATACTATTATTCCTCACTCGCACGGAAAATATTACTTAGGAAACCTTATGCAGCGAATGAATGAGGTGTAAATATAGAGATGTGCATATTTTCAGAAATAATGGTAAAATATGATTTTATCCTAATCATCATCTGATCGGTATACGATACATTTACCATCACGATACTATGATCGTACTATCACAATGTGATGAAAGGTGATAATGATTGGGATATGATGTGGGAACTATTTTGTGACAAGTACACTGCTCTCTAACAGTGATGTCATGTAAAAAATGGTGGTGACTATACCGTACGCGCTCTAATTTGCGCGGGCCTAAACTTTCGCGGTTTTCGCGGATTGGAAGCCATCCGCGAAAGTTTAAATCAGCGAAAAGTTTGAAAGCTTGCGCAGTGATATAAAATGGCCATCGCAGTGATATAAAATGGCTGTCGCTAAACAGCGCGGGCGGAGCTGTCGACGCCTTGTTGTATTCTTATTAGATCCATGATGATATACCTAATATAGGTGTGAAACAAGGTGTAGGCTTGCCTGCTGTCTTCATTTTGTCTTAGTTTGCGTTCGCATGTGCCTGTAGCTACCTGACGGTGATTGAACAATGTCACCCGATTCGTTTGTTTTTGGTTCGCAAATGTCCGGACTTTCCAGATTTGGAGCATGTTGTCCCATCAAACATGGTAGATGCTGTTAGAAAAGAAATATGCAACACTTCAGAGGAAGAAACCGCTCACGGCCTGATTGGCTTGACAATCATTAAAACTTTAGAGTGCTAATTGCGATCTAGGGTCTACTCAGGTCTATCACTAGTTAACTTGAACAAAAAAAACAAAGGCACTGGATGGGGACCCGCGAAAATAAAGACGCGAAAATCGCGAATTTGCGACATCAGC
This sequence comes from Halisarca cf. caerulea, assembly GCA_963170055.1. Classification (NCBI taxonomy): domain Eukaryota; kingdom Metazoa; phylum Porifera; class Demospongiae; order Chondrillida; family Halisarcidae; genus Halisarca; species Halisarca cf. caerulea. The sequence goes on from CAUJGJ010000003.1 coordinate 604,040, forward strand.
GAAAGTTTAAGCCTGCAAAAATTAGAGCACGTACGGTATATGCTTGAAAAACTACTCAAAATAGTTCTTGAAAATCTAAATTTCAAAAGACATCTAATGTATACTGTATTTGATAGCATTTCTTTCATTTCTGTTGCTAAAGAGCTGGTTTGTGCTGTTTTAAAACGCCAAAGTAGTCAGAGTTGAGAGCATTCCAACATGAAGATGTTGCACAAATGCGGGTACTATATATCAGTGAATATTCGTGAATTTGCACAGCTATCTAGATACTCTGCAACAACAGTGCTAAATGTCCAAGTCTTCCTGCATTCCCAAAAGCCCATTTTATAGGCATAGGGCACTCTGTTTGGTTCTGGGACAGTTATTTGGGTCCTGATAAGGGGACAAATGTGGAGTGCAGTCAACACTGAACCACGTTTCATCTTAGCCTTTTAATGAACCAATTGTTTGCTATTTCTTACCCAAACGATCAAATCTCACACCGAAATAACATTACCCATCATTTTAAATTTATTACTCCACTATTCTAAACTTCAGCATGAAAAATCGTCGGTGAGAACGATAAATTGGATCAGTTATAAGAGGACCGCAACAATTTGCATCTTAATCTTGTGGAGTATGTGGGGGATGTTTTGGCACGTTTGATTCAAGATGATTGTCCTAGAACCTTTGATGAACTGTGGTAGTGTTTCGTTTTAGTGGGAGGATCAAAATACGTACACAATTCACAACAATCTCATCGACAGCGTGCCTGACAGTATGCAAGGATATCAACCATTAAGGAGGAGGAAAGTATTTTTTGATTATTTCCAATATTCCTCAACATTTCAGGCACGTATAGTAATAGTTATTCACCAATATTTTGTAGGGTGGTGGTAAAGCAGTCCTCTTTATTGTGCTCATTGTTGCCGCCATTTTCTTTCATGACGTCAATGTTAACTTTCTTTTGGAGGGCAGTGTATGCATTGTAGAACTTGCTATTCAGCAGATATAACAGTTGTAGTTCAGTTGCTGTTAACATGTTATTTTTTAAACCCTTCAATTATTTTTTAAGGTCCCCTGAAATACAGCTGTTTTGAATGCAAAACAGAGTAAAGTCAACAAATTTGTGAACCTTACCAGCTAGAGTTCACAAATTTGTTGACTCTACCACTGAACCAATGACAATTATTTATCCCAATAAGCCATATTTCAGGGTTGGGATTTGTTATTGCAACTTCAATAGACAAATTGCAGCTGAAATGGGTCACTTTGTGCATCAACATGTTTTGGTTCCCCTGAGATTTAGGCCATTCTGAGTTCAAATTCTAGAGGTATCCAATAAAATTAGCTCAAACTGCCATCATAACAAGCTTTGTTTACAAATTTCCTGAGAATGTTATGAAAACAGTGAAAAGTCCAGACATTATGGCAAGTCCTTAAAAAATAATTGAAGGGTATAAAAAATAACCTGTTTGTTGTTTTGTTGTCAGATTCCACTGGTTATCGATTGTTGTCTTCATATCATCATTCAGTGGGGAGGCTACCACATCCTGGCCTTTTAGTGGTGGTTTCCATCTATTGGTAATTTTAGATGTTGTAGCCCCCAACTTCAATACACGATGCCCTACTAACGATAACTAGGAACCCACATTAGAATATCTTGTCCCAAACAATGGTATATAAGGACTCGTGCTTTGCAAAAAGAATATAGCGGTGGATTTATACTCCCGAGAGAGGAATAAAAACCTTTGAATCTTAATCTACACAGACCTAGCTCAGTTACTGAATTCATCCCACACATCAAAGGTGCAAATTGAACTGAATCCTCAGACCTGTCCACACCAGGTCGTCTTGATAAAATCTGCCTGCATATGGTACAAAACGGTCGTTAGGAACCTGACAGATGGAGCATTCAGTGTTTTATTGATTTGTACCATACACAGGGTATTTATAACCGTCCAGGAATAAAATGCAAAAATGGCCGTCTTGAAATAGCTTCACGAATTATCGATCGTTTCTACTTAGTTGACAAGATTTTCGCCCAGTTCTTCTTACTGGACGAAAATTGTATATATTCCGTGCATGTTGGTACTTAACTAGCGATTGTTTCTATTGTCTGAAGGAAGATAGCGAGCTACAAATACATAGCAGTTTAAGACAAACTTCACCTCGGTCGCACCTTTAGATCCCTCTCAATTCACATGAAATAACACGAAAAGACAGAACAAGTGGTGAGCTATCTGAAAATTGTTCCAGGCTATAGGTTATAATCTTCCGTAAGAAAGTTGTAACCGAAAAACCTGTTTTTTCACCCTTCAAACGGCCAAAATTTAACATAAATGGTCCAATTGCGAGAAACTGCTTGATTGTAGCACTATGCTAGGGGTCACAATGAAAAATTCATTGCCGTCGGAATCATCCGAAAATACTGTTTTAGATGAAATTCAGTACGGCGAATCTAATGGTGGTAACCGTTTTTCGATTGGTCGAAGTATGACCAAGTTATGCATAAAAATTAATCAAAATTGTGGTGCAACGCGCGCGAGAAAACTACTTTCCACCAATGCGGAGTTCAATGAAATGGATCCAAAATTGTAGCAGACACTCACCACTGTCATGATCGACTAGGAAAGGCGTATTTCGGACAGTTATCCTTGCATTTGTCGGAGGGGTGTCTCCGAAATTTCCACACTAAGCGTCCTTACAAGCTCGAAACATACGCGAAACAAACCCTCACGCTGTGCAAGGATGATCCATCCCTCGGCTATCCATAGCAGAAAATTGGGGGAGATTGCTCTACTTAAACCACCTGCGTTGCAGCAAAATATGATTTTACGCATAACTTGGTCATACTTCAACCAATCGAAAAACGGTCACCACCATTGGATTCACCGTACTGACTTTCATCTAAAACATTATTTTCGGATGTTTCCGACAGCAATGATATTTTTCATTGTGACCCCTAACTATGCCCGGAACGATTTTCGCAAGACAAAACATCTTAAGATTCCATCGAAGTTGGATTTGGTGAGATTCGAAGGCATCTGAGGTCTAACCAAGCGACTTCATCTTCGCCCTCAACAAAACTGCCATTTTCGTGACGTTTCACGGATACGTAGGCATAGCGTCACAAACGTCGCCTTCCCCCATTCTGTTGATACGTGAAATTTCATATGTCATCTGAAAGACGCTGAATGACGCATTAAAAACTGCCGCTAATTGATGACGTTGAAAACAAGCACCGCCCACAATCGGAACAAGCAACAGACGGTTGGTTATAAACACCTTGTGTACTTCATCTGCTTTGCATACACTTCAGTTTGGGGGAAGTCCCTTTGGATGTAAAATGCTACACAGTAACTGGCTTATATGCTCTGTTAGTTGCTTTATGTTAAATCATGGAGAAAATTTAATGAACAGATTTCCAATAACCACATACAAAGCTGGTGCATGCTTGAATGCAGGTGATGATCTGATGTGGCATGTGTTGTAGATGTAGTGTAACTTTGCTAACAGTTATGAAGTTGTGTGATTTGGACAGCAAAAAGTGGGTCTTGTAGGACTGACCAACACTCCAGTATGTATCTCATGTAGTATATAGTCACTGTGGTCTATTTCTGCTACCTGTACTGAAAGGTTGTGAGCATGTTTTAGTGTTTGCACTACACTGTTCAGTGGGTGGGTGTTGAATGGGAAAGTAGAATTATTGACTTAACATGTAAGTATATCTGGTGTATGGTACTTGGTGACAATCATCTGACTGACCATTGATTGAGGGTGAATTATCACCTATGTATGTCACAACCACATGGTATAGGATGA
>CAUJGJ010000003.1:612843-627843 GCA_963170055.1 Halisarca cf. caerulea
CTAGTTCTTCTCAGTTTCCTTCAGTGAAGCTAGTCTATTGTTTGTGTTGTGTACATACAACATGTACATTACATCTACCCACATCTTGACCTGCTGTTTCTCTTGTCTTCTAGTTATGGTTGAGATGAAAGCTTTAAACTGTTTATCAGTAGAGGAAGCCATAGCAGTTTGGAAGGACTACAGGAGGTGGGAAGCAAACCTAGTGCTTGTGGCTGCCACCAAAGACAGCAGGACAGTCAAGAGCATTGCATCTGTAATGGATACACATGGGTATTCAGAGGAATGTAAAGTACTGAAAGGTATGTGAAAGGAGGGAGGACTGTAAGTATTGTGATGTTTGAATGTTTGTTTCAATCTTGAGTTAACATATTCAACTACACCAAACATGGTCTTGTGAGTGTACATATACTTGGTATATACTTGATGTCTCACACCATCATACAGTGAGGTACATATGTGGAATCTTAACAGTAGACTACACATTCCTGCAATATACATGAGTGTTGATTTGGTCTCTCCGAATGCAAACTACCATTCTGTACATCCTCACAGCATACAATGTTGTGCTACTTCTGTCAGGATTTTTGAGATTGCTAGCAATTGAATGTTCTCTATATTGCTATTGGACACCGCTGGATCAAGATTTGTTGATCTCTCATGTCTATATTAGCACCTCAATGAGCAAGAAGAGTTCTGTAGATTGCGGCTCTCCATCCTCTAGAGACTCACTCATGGCCAAGAATCATTGCTCCTGCATGTGCTGTGGTGATGTGGAAGAAAACCCAGGACCACCCGCTGCTGCTGTGAACAAGCCTGACAAGATGCAGCTGACCATGATCCATGTGAATGCTCACAGCTTACTTTGTCACCTCGAAGACGTACCAGCTCTTCTTCTGACGAAGCACCTGCACATCCTTGCCTTGTTGGAGACCTGACTGGACTATTGGGTTGCTGATCATGAGGTTCACTTTCCTGGTTACTGCTTGTTTCATTCTGATAGAAATCGGTGTGGTGGTGTTGCTATTTATTGTGCTGAAAATTTGCCTTGTTCCCTCTTGTGTGGTGGTACCTCTTCAAATGGTGATGAATTCTTATGGATTTCCATGAAGTCTAGTTGTTTCAATCCTCTTGCTCTTGGTTGTTTCTATATCACCCTTCTGCTGTGGCATCCCAGTCCACTGTTGAAGTGTGTGACAGTATTGAGAATATGATGTTGTCTCACAAGTACGTGGTGGCCACTTCAACATATAGACATGCTAGTCCTGAGCAAATGTCACTCCAAAACCCTGTAGAATTTCATTACGTCCCACTCTCTTATCCAGCCCATCTCTTCTCCAACTTATTACTCCTGTTCGTCAGCTAGCTCAGGATCTATTTCCTCATTGCTACTACCGATGTTCCCATTGCTAACTCCTCTCTACTTGACACTGCATTCTCTGACCATCTCCCCATCGTCCTACGTATTAACTCATTCCTCCCCGTCCCCAGCCAACTCTCATCACTCATCACTCATTCAAACATTTCTCCAAGCCCAGCTTTCACAAAGGTCTGTCATTTGCTCCCTGGAGTATCTTAGACATCTTCGATATCCCTGATGACAAAGTAGATGTATTTGATCTTTTGTTTTCCGATACTCTTGACTGTCATGCTCAAATCACAAAATTAGGATTATGAGGAAGCCTTCACCGTTGATCAACAAGACAATAAGAAAAGAGCTGGATAGTAGAGACAGGCTATTCAGATTCTACTGTCGGAATTCCTCACCTGCATCATGGGACATCTACAAGGCTCAGGGAAATTGTGTTGTATGGCTCCGGAGAAACGCTGAAATAGACCACTTTCAGCAACTTCTTTTATCCCATCCATCAGCCCTCTGGAACACTCTCAGCATTGCAGCTTGCTCTTCTGTGTCCATTGACAACTAGTCTTCTTTTGCTTCTGATCATAACTCCATTGCAAACTCTCCCAACAAACACTTTGCTTCTGTAAGTTCAAATGACCTGACCCATACCATGTCTGTCCCTACTTTCTCTTCCTCTACAAACTCCCCTCCCACCTCTGTGCTCTCTCTTGTCAAAACTACCCCTATTTGGTGTGAACAGGGTCTTTTCAACTTAAACCCCAGATGTGCTACTGGTCTAGACTAACTTCCCCCTGTTGCTCTTATTGCTGCTCGGTCTATCATCTCTTACCTGCTTTCTTTATAATCGTCAACTGTTCCATTGCTTCTTTTTGCTCTCCCACCCAGTGAAATACAGCCATCAAACCACTCCACAAGGGTGGTGATCGTGCTGTGCCTTTGAACTATCATCCAATCTCCATCTTACCAGTGTCCAGTAAACTCCTAGAAAGGCATGTTCACCTTCAGCTGTCTTGTCATCGTAACTCCAACACTCTCCTCTTCCCCTACCAGGCTGGCTTTCGTCCCTCCCAATCTACTCAGGCCCTCCTCCTTCACTGGTGTGACAAGTGGTACAAGGCCCTTGATCGCAAGACATTCATCAGTGTAGCCTTCCTAGACATCTCCAAGGCCTTCGACACTGTCAACCATGAACTTCTACTATCTAACTTTCCACTCTTGGCCTCTCCACCTCTGCTGTCTCCTGGTTCCAGTCTTATCTTTCCAACCGTTCCCACATCACTAATGTTGCTGAATCATGCTCTTCTCCTGGCTTCCCTTCCTCTGGTGTTCCTCAAGGCTTTATTATTGGTCCCACCCTCTTCTCCATCTTCATCAATGACCTTCCTTCTGTCCTTCCTCCGGATTCCACAGTTCTTGCCGACAACACCACAATCTACATCATTAGTGGAAACATTGCTTCCATCCAGTCCTCTATACAGCTCTGCCTCAACCTCGCTCATCTAAAGCTCAATGCATGCATGCCACCGTGACTAAGACAGTGCTTATCCACTCCAGCAATAAGGTGGTAGACAGATGCTTACAACTGAAGGTTGAGAATACTCCAATAGAACAGGTTTGTACTTTTAAATTTCTGGGAGTTGCAATAAATGACACACTAACTTGGACTGACCACAAGTACATGGTGTGCAAGAAAGTCTCTCACAGCCTTGTTCCTTTTGCTCCCTTTTCTCAAGTCTATATCCTCCCTCAGTTTGACTATTGTGATGTTGTCTTGTATGGATGTACCAAGTCTTATTCCGTTCACCTGGAGTCTTTGCTTAACTTTTCTGGGTGCCACTTACAGTAGCCTCTGGCTAAAGGTTCCCCAGGTTAAATAAGAATACCCTATACCCTATACCCTATACCCTTGCTAAAGTGTTCTTCATTGAAGTTAACACTCCTCTACCTCTGCTGCTCGCCATGAACTTCATCTTAGTACTCTCTCTTCCAGACGAAAGCTTCACCTTTCCCAGGTTATCTTCATGCAATGTCTTCTTTCCCAATCTCCTCCTTATCTTTCCACTATCTTCTCCACTCCAAGTTCTTCCCATTGCACTTGGTCTCGTGCTTCCTTCCAGCTGAACCTCCCAACCTGCACATCTTCCTTTGGGCAAAGGGCATTCAGTTTTGTGGATGCCACAACCGCTATATACCACCCTCAATCAGAGAGGTAGAGGACTTCTGTGCCTTCTCCACCAAGTGTCAAGACTTCTTATCCTTTTATCCTTCCTTCTCAATCCTGTTATTGTCATGTCTTACATGGCTACTGTCCATTTCACATGCTTTGCATGTTCACTTATTCTGCATGTATTTTTTAATGTTCAACACAAATGAATTGCAATTACATGCTATGATTGACCTCTGAATTATTTTTTCTCTTCGTCAATGACATTCACATTCTTCTTTTTGTTTCTCTTTTGTTTACTGGGTACAGTATAGAACAAAAAAAAGTTTACGTGAAGTAAAGTGATCATGCCGTGAAAGAGGCGTGATAATGACTCTAAAAGATAGTGATCACGCCGTGAAATATTCGAGATCATGCCGTGAAATCAACGAGATCACGCCAACAATCGCGTCGTGAATTTCGCTCGACGTGATCACGATAAGCGTAGTCTAGATACGTATAAGATTTCACATTTAGCCAGGTATGGTGTAATTTTCGTCATTTGTCTTCTCCGAGAGAATTTACGTGATTATGCCTTATTCCGACTATAAGAAACAGAGAATCGTTGATTTGTACGCGAAAGGCCTGAGAGCTCCTTCCATTAGAGTCGTATAGCCGACAACGTATACAAGAATAAACGCAAATATACTGAAAATAACATGGCCGCTCAACGTTGTTGCTTTGCGTGTTCCTCAAAACTGTTCTTGTTGTCATAACTCGTTTGGAACTCTTTACAGAATATACGCAGATAAGGTTCTATACACCTTCACAGAGATCTTCGCCACCTGGAAATAATGCGCACGCAGTAGGAATTTCGCAAGTAAGGTTTCAGTTTTGCGACGTGAAATTCTTCTTGTTAGCACGTATAGAAAAAAACAAGCTTGTTGTGTGCCTGGTGTCTTGTTATACGTACGTATGGTGGTGAATTTTCACGAAATTGACGTGATCACGGTGAAGGTGAAATCTGCGTGATATCTTCGTGAAATGTTCAGGATCACAGCACCTCTTCAACTTGATCACGGCGTGAAAGGTCCGTGATCTCAACGTGAAAAAAATACTTCACGTAAACTTTTTTTTGTTCTATACCGTACCTGTTGGAATAGCCGGTGGCTGAAGGCTCCCCAGTCAAAATAAGATACCCTGATACCCTGATACCTTGAAGGTTCAGAGGATTATGTACATAACATACAGCATTGGTTCCATGTAGTATATGTATGCACACATCAGATATCAGCGGAGTCTTTCCTTTTCTAATAGTAAGCTCAGAGGCTTACCAGCTAGTCAGGAAATCAGAGCATTGGAAAGAGGATGGACGGATGAGGAGTGAGTTCTGAGCTAGTCAACAGTTGATGATGTCTCCCAATGACCACATTGTGTTTACAATGATCCACAGCTGTTCTTGCTCTGTATTGGACACTGCTGTGCAGCGAGGATGACCGGGTTAGGGGTCTGGAGGGAAGTGAGAGAATGACCAATGACACTCTAGTGAACAAGCTCCAAGGTAATGAGTTTGTGATGGATTCTTAAGATGTACATGTCTTGTCACTGACCTGCACTTTATGTACATGTTTTCTTACATGTGTACAGTTGTGGGGAGTCTGGTTATGAGGATACTTGAGGATCCACTGTATCAGAACATTGAACCTACCCTCTCTGTACTCGAGGGCAGACAATGGACTGACTGGTACGGATACCTGAATGCCATCATTGCAGGTCTACTGAAGCCATACAATGCTGGAGGTCCTGGAGTAGCAGACAAATTGAGAGGTTTGTACTATGTCCACTACAACATTACATCATTGTATTGGAGCTAGGTCATGTGTTATCATGCTCATCAATAACACTGCTAGTGAGGGCAGGTCAACATGGACGATGTTGGGAGACCCATTCAGAGTTGTCATCATATTTAGTTACTAAATGCAAGCTAAGAGCTTCCAGATTCTTGTCCATAGTGAATTCTGAGCCACCATCATGACCAAACTGACAAATTTATTGTTTGTGAATGCGTTGATGTGTTCATGTGTACATGTGCGTAAGTATGTGTGTGTGTGTGTGTGTGTGTGTGTGTTTGTGTGTGTGTGTGTGTGTGCGTGTGCGAGTGTGTGTGTGTGTGTGTGTGTGTGTGTGTGTGTGTGTGTGTGTGTGTGCGTGTGTGTGTATGTGTGTTTATGTGTGTGTGTGTGTGTTACAGTGAGACCTCACTTATCCACACCTCTTGTATCCAGTTCCCTCACCTTCCACAGTAGTGTTATAGGAAAAAATCTGCAATAATTCTAGTGTACACTCTACTACTGCTCCCTCTCTATACTGTACACTATACTACTGCTCCCTCTCTATACTGTACACTATACTACTGCTCCCTCTCTATACTGTACACTATACTACTGCTCCCTCTCTATACTGTACACTATACTACTGCTCCCTCTCTATACTGTACACTATACTACTGCTCCCTCTCTACACTGTACACTGTACTACTACTCCCTCTCTATACTGTACACTATACTACTACTCCCTCTCTATACCGTACACTCTACTACTGCTCCCTCTCTATACCGTACACTCTACTACTGCTCCCTCTCTATACTGTACACTGTACTACTGCTCCCTCTCTATACTGTACACTATACTACTGCTCCCTCTCTATACTGTACACTATACTACTGCTCCCTCTCTATACTGTACACTATACTACTGCTCCCTCTCTACACTGTACACTATACTACTGCTCCCTCTCTATACTGTACACTGTACTACTGCTCTCTCGTTGAACTACTTTTTCACTTTATCTGCAATTTCAGTGTATTGTACTGTGTGTTCTATAGTGATGAGGTGAAGCCATACAGTGACACTTGTGCTCTTTGTTACACTCAGTGTTTATGTAACCTCCAGTTCAGAACTTGAACATGCTCCTATGTCATGGTTGTATCCACCTCTTTTGTAGTCCTCATCTTGTGCTATTGGAGTGGGTTGATTTCGGATGAGGAGTGTAAAAGAGTTTCCTCACTGGATGATCCTGAGTGGATGAGTCAGCTTCAGGCATTGCAGAATGAGGACATCAATGATGTGCTTCATGGGAGGTGGAGGGAGTACTGGAGGAGACAACGTGACAAGGTACTGATATAATATGTTAGACCAGTCAATTTGTTCTGTCATTGTAACTATACAGGTGGATGGTGTGAGGTGGTGTTACTGCAGGTGGATGGTGTGAGGTGGTGTTACTACACAGGTGGATGGTGTGAGGTGGTGTTACTACATAGGTGGATGTTGTGAGGTGGTGTTACTACACAGGTGGATGGTGTGAGGTGGTATTACTACACAGGTGGATGGTGTGAGGTGCATGGTGTTACTACACAGGTGGATGGTGTGAGGTGGTGTTACTACACAGGTGGATGGTGTGAGGTGGTGTTACTACACAGGTGGATGGTGTGAGGTGGTGTTACTACACAGGTGGATGGTGTGAGGTGGTGTTACTACACAGGTGGATGGTGTGAGGTGGTGTTACTATACAGGTGGATGGTCTGAGTTGGTGTTACTACACAGGTGGATGGTGTGAGGTGGTGTTACTACACAGGTGGATGGTGTGAGGTGGTGTTACTACGCAGGTGGATGGTGTGAGGTGGTGTTACTACACAGGTGGATGGTGTGAGGTGGTGTTACTATACAGGTGGATGGTCTGAGTTGGTGTTACTACACAGGTGGATGGTGTGAGGTGGTGTTACTACACAGGTGGATGGTGTGAGGTGGTGTTACTACACAGGTGGATGGTCTGAGTTGGTGTTACTACACAGGTGGATGGTGTGAGGTGGTATTACTACGCAGGTGGATGGTGTGAGGTGGTGTTACTACGCAGGTGGATGGTGTGAGGTGGTGTTACTACACAGGTAGATGGTGTGAGGTGGTGTTACTACACAGGTGGATGGTGTGAGGTGGTGTTACTACACAGGTGGATGGTGTGAGGTGGACGTTGAACTGTACAGCTACCACATAGAGTGCTCAGAGAAAAGTAGCACTGTATATTGTGTGTGTGTTGTAAGGAGAGTTTATTTGGCATTATCTGGTGATGTACTTAAAGCAGACAAGAATGATGGGGGGTCGTATCAGCTTTTGAAATAGCAGCCATTTTTTCTTCAGTCTGAAAGATTAGTGTACATAACATGGTTGTGAAATGGAATATTTTAACTTGATTTGAGTGGATTTGATTGGCTAGCAGTGGCTTGGTGGACACTGTTAAATGAACCTCAAAACACTCTTCAATGATGTGCATATTAAACACCTTCCATTCAGCAACGTACTATTCCATTGTGCAAAGAATCAGCCGAGGATACACAAATCTGTGAACCCAAAGAGATAGCAGCTGTACCAGCTGATAGTCCACTGTATAAGTTGTTTACCATAACATTGTTATTTGTTTTAAAATTAGAAATACAAAACAATGCATTTGATCTGTCCTTTGATCTTCTTGGCTTCACAAATTTGTGTATATTGGGCTGATTCTTTTTATAATGGAAATGTACGTTGCTTAATGGAAGGTGTTATTAGTTGATGTTTGTCTGTATGAATTGTGCTTGTCTCTCAACAGTAAACCAGCATGTCATGTGACATTATCCTTAGTACACTTGCTGGGATTTGGTGTACCTCACAAGTACAAGTGTTGATTGAAACCTGCAACTTACTTTGGGTGTGACCACAAATTTGCTCATTTCTTCGTCCTCACTCTTCTAAATTCGGGCTACAACCCTGAACTAGCCCAACACAAACAAGTACTTGTCTTTCAATCTACACAGGGTATTTATAACCGTCCAGGAATAAAATGCAAAAATGGCTGTCTTGAAATAGCTTCACAAATTATCGATCGTTTCTACTTCGTTGACCAGATTTTCGCCCAGTTCTTCTTACTGGACGAAAGTTGTATATATTCCGCGCATGTTGGTACTTAACTAGCGATTGTTTCTATTGTCTTAAGGAAGATAGCCAGCTAGGAATACATAGCAGTTTTAGACAAACTTCGCCTTGGTTAGACCTTAGATCCCTCTCAATTCCCATTAAACAACACGAAAAGACAGAACAAGTGGTGAGCTATCTGAAAATCGTTCCGGGCTATAGGTTATAATCTTCTGTAAGTAAGTTATAACCGAAAAACCTGTTTTTTCACCCTTCAAACGGCCAAAATTTAGCATAAATGGTCCAATTGCGAAAAACTGCTTGATTGTAGCACTATGCCCGGAACGATTTTCGCAAACCGAAACATCTTAAGATTCCATCGAAGTTGGATTTGGTGAGATTCAAATGCATCTGAGGTCTAACCAAGCGACTTCATCTTCGTCCTCAACAAAACTGCCATTTTTGTGACGTTTCACGGATACGTAGGCAAAACGTCACAAAAGTCGCCTTCTTCCCCCATTCTGTTGATACGTGAAATTTCGTACGTCATCCGATAGACGCCAAATGACGCATTAAAAACAGCCGCTAATTGATGACGTAGAAAACAAGCACCGCCCACAATCGGAACAAGCAACAGACGGTTATAAACACCCTGTGTAGTATCAATCTTTCATTCAGTCCAAAGAAGCTAGCATAGTCAACAGATAACAGGTGCCTTCATGAAGACCCTATTGGTATTAATTACGCAAGTGAGACATGCCCATGCTAAGTTGGAGGTGTGAAAATGTATCTTTTTTTACCGTCGTTGTTCTGAACTTGTAGAAGCTTCAAAGCGTCAAACGAGGTCTTAACATGATGGTAGAGGCATAAACGTTTCGAAAATTACCATCACAGGTATGTTGTGTCCGATTTCTGGACATAAAACAAAATGGACGACGTACTCAAGGTACCATAATTTATCGCTTTATTCTTTGTCTAAATGTAGGTAGACTTTCCAAAAATAGCAGAAACAGCATCTGTCCTATATATACTTGGCTTCGAAAGCAACAAAAGTTTGCTATAACCTCTACAAATCACGTGTGGTTAGTTTTCTCTGCACCATACGAAAATATTTCAAAAGGCAAAAAGGCGGTGGTTAGGATCTCGGATTTCTGACACGAAAATAGGTTCAAATGAAAGCACAGATTGAAAACTTACTAAATCGAATCTTGGGCAATGATGCTCCACTCGACGGCTGTTATGTCCAGGGGTTTCTGCCCGAAAACAAGGTTCCTGCTCACAAGACATTGGACATAAACCGAAGGGAACAACGCACATTGCTCCAAGATTCAATTCTGAGGGTTTGGTCCTTTAGTAACAACATATTACAGTTTCAAAGCTAAAAGCCGAGATCTCTACCACCGCCTTTTTCGATGAAATTTTCCTGTCGATCACAACTGCCTTTCCAGGTTGAGTCACGAATCGTCACGTGTTTCACAAACGTCTTTCTCATATACTCACGTATACGTTCCGCTTGTACATGACATCATCGCTAAAACAAACTACAAGCGCGTGACAAACCCAAACATTGCTCGCTATAATGAAATTCATTGTATGAAGCCAGATAACATTGCGCTTTTGGCTAGATTGGGACATAACACACCGGCGATTTTAAAAGATCTAGTTTATTCACAAGGAAGCTCATGTGGTTTTCCTAACCCCCACTAAAAAGCGATACTTGGGCGCAAGATGGTGGAATGCTTCTAAGACTATTTAATCACATAAATTGCCATAGCAAAACATTTACTAACTTTTCCATGCGGAGGCATTGACAATTCCACTCCAAAGCTGAGATCTGTAAAAATGACCCTCAAACAGCAAAATTCAAGCTGTTGTAACTTAATTGCGGCCGAAGTAAAGGACCTTTAGCCTCCACATAGAAAAGCTGTATATTACAAATGGCTCAAAGTTGGCACCCATAAACCGTCTCCTGCTTGTTCCTTCATATTGCGCTCTGCCGAAAACCAGAATTCTGAAGGACTTTCAGATAGGTCACAGGCCAGCGTGTGACAGAGTTTAACGTGACGACAGAAAACGTCACTAAACGCAGATTTCGTATTCATATATGCCTGAGTATCAGCCTGAATCACGGGATAGATGCATGACTAATAACTTAAAGAAACCCAGAAATAACATTATATCACTATGCAAACTGGGAAGCTCTATCATAACAAATCTGGACATGTCTCACGTGCGCACCTCTTGTATTTCCTATTTCCAAGGAAAAGGACTATCTCCGTGTGCCTGCCTTAATTTGCATATCATAGCTCACCTATAGTTTCACTTATGCATGGCTCTGAAACTTGGTTGTGGGCATCCTTGATATGCCATACAGCCCAAGTACCTGTGTCTTGACTGCCAATGGTAAAATCAACCCGAGATTCATACCCTCACCACTTGGCAATCTGTCATACAGCCCTCAAGTGTAAGCCAGTGCTTACAACTACTTAGCTAACCTGTACAGGGACAGTGGCACCAGTGTGGCTGGTCTGGTTCAGGCTGAACCACTTTTTAGCTTATTTGGATACTTGTTAAGTTTGTCTAACTCCCCAAAGGATTTGGATCCTTGTTAAGTTTGCCTAAATCTCCAGAGAAAATTGCACCTTAACTTTGTACTAGTACTCACAGTACACCCTAGATGTCCCATCGACATACGCGTTGACGTATTGATTCCACCATTTTTACCACATGTTGTGTGACAGTGCCTGAAAATGTCCATTCATAGAGATTTTAATAGGCTAGTTAGGATGCCACGGTATGGGAACAGCTTTAACGTGCAAGAAGGACTCTCAGAGTAGTCATAAAACAGGGTTGCAGGATTCTCTGCAGAGCCAGGATAGTCTTACTACAGTGTAGTCCACATAATTCAAATCTCAGGGAGAGCAACAATAAGTTTGAATTAACAGGAATTTTTAATTATGAGTATCCATATGTTGTATGGCTAATGCTGAATTCATACATACTAAATGTCTTCATAACAAAATGAATGGTGAATAATATTGGCTTGATAATGCCTAGATGGAGGTTTCAAATGCAAAGAAACTATCTGAAAGTGTTACTATATGAGAAAATTATCATAATACTGTACCTCAAAGAGATCAGTAACAGGAAAGTGAGTAAAGAGTAGCAGGAAAGTGATCATTTAGAAAGACTAAATTTAGTAAATGACAGCTCTATGCTTATTAAAGTCTCCTGCTATGGATTATTCAACATGTTTATTCACATCAAATTTGAATTAAGAGGAAATTCCCTACAAATTCTATGTATTGCAGGTATATAGGGAACCAAAACTATATTTGAAATAAGCGAAAATTTGTATTAAGCGGATTTGAATTATGTGGACTACACTGTAATTTCCACAAGCGAGAATTTAGAAAATCGAACCTTGTTGTTCTTTTCAACATACTCAGTTACAATTAGGTCTTGGCTTCCTTACAATGCAATGACACCTTGACAATGTTTGTGTTCAACGGTGACTCAAGAGAGATTAAATCATTTGTTGATAGTGCATGTTTACATGTAATGTTATTGAGATGGTTTCATCTCTTTTGAGTCATTCGCTAAACTACCTAAAGTAGCAAGTGAATTTGTTAGCCAAAGCCCACATGCAGAACAGCTGCAGGTTTTGGAAAATTTTGAGGACAACTATATTGTGTGATTCATTATTACATTTCTTGCATACTGTAAGTGTACTTTATACATCACATGGTGGATATGTACATCACATGGTGGATATGTACATCACATGGTGGATATGTACATCACATGGCGGATATGTACGTCACATGGTGGATATGTACGTCACATGGTGGATGTGTACATCACATGGTGGATATGTACATCACATGGTGGATGTGTACATCACATGGTGGATATGTACATCACATGTTATGTACATCACATGGTGGCTATGTACAATTGCATCAAATGAAATATTCATTGACTATAGCCTGACCACCTTGAAAGAGCTGGTTCCACCTCTGAAGTATGTGATTAACTATGACTTGTAGGCATTAATCCATGTGTATGGTATTTGGATGGATGTGTTTAGTTTCTGTATCTATTTATAGTAGTCACTTGTAAGAAGAGCTTGTCTGTGTTTAAGGACAACTATTTAACTAAGAGTTAAGCAACCTTGCAACTCCTTCCCTCTTCCCTTCCAACTCCCCCCTACACCCCTTCCAACTCCTCCACTCACCCCTTCCAACTCCTCCCTTTGCCCCTTCCAACTCCTCCACTCACCCCTTCCAACTCCACCCTCAACCCTTCCAACTCTTTCCCTCAACCCTTCCAACTCCTCCCCTCACCCCTTCAAACTCCTCCACTCACCCCTTCCAACTCCTCCCCTGACCCCTTCAAACTCCTCCACTCACCCCTTCCAACTCCTCCCCTGACCCCTTCCAACTCCTCCCCTCACCCCTTCCAACTCCTCCACTGACCCCTTCCAACTCCTCCACTGACCCCTTCCAATTCCTCCCGACCCCTTAAATATTCCTAGACCCACCCCTAGCTATACTGTTTGTGCATTGCTGTATGGACAAGGGTGACTTCGGATTCTCATGTCACTTGCCAAAGACATGTATACATATCTCACTATCCATCACATGTGGTCTGCATCACTAGATCTTTGCTGTACTGCTTATGAGCTTTGTTGTGTCAAGCTCTGCACTTTTAACAACCTTGTTGTTGTTTCTATTACAGTACTGGGCTCAGCTAATCTTTACAGAGGAGTTCCAGTCCAAGCTCATGGAAGGTCAGCATACAATGAGTCATTTGCCCTCTACCCACATGCGTGCATGTCTTGAAAGCATCCTCCTTCAACCTGTACAGCTGCAATTGACAAAGGTGGTTCTGTGGAAGTGGAGATTGTCAAAGTAGTGACTCTTGGACCACCAGAAGCTGGCAAGACTCAACTGAAGAAAGCACTGACCAACAACTTTGATATATCTACAGAAAGCACTCCAGTTTCCACTGAAGCAGACGTAGTTATGGAGTGCTTTGTGGAAGGAGAATCAGAGGTCATGTGGAAGAAACTTAATTCCAAAACCCTCCAAGCTGCACTGTGTACCACTATTGAGAAGACCAACTACAGTGATCATCAGAATCACTTCCATACAACACCAAGGCGTATGGAACAGAAAGAAATGCATCCTAAGGTGAAGGGTAGGGGAATAAGGGGAATGGTTTCTAAGTTGCAAGGTATTCTAGGTATAAGGCAATCACCAGTAGAGCCAAATCATGGTGATGCTGGAGTGAAGGGTGCTTCACGGAAGGCTACTGCTCATGAAGACCTAAAAGTGACTACTACATTTTCCTCTTTGAAAGAAGATGTTCATAAGCGTTTCACTCGGGAAGTTCCAGAACAACATTTAAACAAGGTCCGACTGTTCCACATGATTGACAGTGGTGGACAGCCTGCCTTCCTTGATATCCACCCTCTAGTTGCCACCAGCAGAGCCCTCTACCTACTGGTGTACAACTCCCAGGAAGGTCTCTCTGCTCTTCCAGCTTTAACGTACAGGAAACCCACTCAGTTCCCCACCAAAGATCTGCCGAATCCATCCCAGACTAATCTACAGATGATCCAACGTTCTCTGTACACTCTGCACCACTGCAAAAAGAGGTTCCTAGAAAAGGAGAAGGAGCTGAAGAGTTGCTTTAGTGGCATCACTTTTACAGATAATGAAATACTTCCTGTTGTTATTGTTGGATCCCGAAAGAGCAAGACATGTGATGAAGACCCCTCAAGTGTGGTGGAGACTCATTGCTGTCAGATTCCATCCTGGAAACACACTCAGAAAAATGTTGTTCTTGTTGAAAGTCTCGATCCTTCTTGCAGTGGTGTTAAGGAGCTGCATGAAGCCCTGTCCAAGGCTGAGTCCAAAATGAAGCTGCAATTGCCCCTCTACTGGGTCCTTTGTCAGTTGATGTTCTGGTCAACTGATGACCCCTCCCTCTCTGTGCTGACATACCACCATCTCCAAGAAATCTGTATGCAGGAGAAGCTTGTCTCCTCAGGTGAGGAGTTTCTTGCCCTACTTACAAGCTTTCACATGTTAGGAATCTTCAGCTGTCCAGACATCGATCATATCAAACTTGATCAAGCTGATGTCGGACTTCTACACCAGTCTCCAGTCTTCACCAAGCCAGATGTACTCTACCAGCAAGTATCAAAGATTCTGGAAATCCCCTTCCACGACCTATATATACATGCTCCTGGTCAGAAGCTGTCTGAAATAGCATCCTTGGAGGATCTGCAGCGAAGTGGTATCCTCACACGCGACTCCCTCCATCTGTTGGGGGTCCCAGACACTCTGGGATCATTCACTGGATTCCACTCATACTTGCTGCAGTCTCTGATGAAGTGGGGATTGGCTGCTCAAGTATCACAAGACCCACTTCAGCTCTTCATTCCATCCATCCTGCCTACACGTTCTGATGCCCACTGCTCTCTAAGTGAGAGCCCTATTCCACAGCTGGCTCTGGCCATCATTAGTGAAGAGTCAGATTA
>CAUJGJ010000003.1:632843-667843 GCA_963170055.1 Halisarca cf. caerulea
GTTTCAGTGTGAGTGGAGAGAGTGCTGGTGGGAATGGTTTCAGTGTGAGTGGAGAGAGTGCTAGTGGGAATGGTTTCAGTGTGAGTGGAGAGAGTGCTAGTGGGAATGGTTTCAGTGTGAGTGGGGAGAGTGCTAGTGGAAATGGTTTCAGTGTAAGTGGAGAGTGTGCTAGTGGGAATGGTTTCAGTGTGAGTGGAGAGTGCTATATAGTGGGAATGGTTTCAGTGTGAGTGGAGAGAGTGCTAGTAGGAATGGTTTCAGTGTGAGTGGGGAGAGTGCTAGTGGGAATGGTTTCAGTGAGAGTGGAGAGAGTGCTGGTGGGAATGGTTTCAGTGTAAGTGGAGAGAGTGCTAGTGAGAATGGTTTCAGTGTGAGTGGGGAGAGTACTAGTGCTATATAGTGGGAATGGTTTCAGTGTGAGTGGAGAGAGTGCTGGTGGGAATGGTTTCAGTGTAAGTGGAGAGAGTGCTAGTGAGAATGGTTTCAGTGTGAGTGGAGAGAGTGCTAGTGGGAATGGTTTCAGTGTGAGTGGGGAGAGTGCTAGTGGGAATGGTTTCAGTGTGAGTGGGGAGAGTGCTAGTGGAAATGGTTTCAGTGTAAGTGGAGAGAGTGCTAGTGAGAATGGTTTCAGTGTGAGTGGAGAGAGTGCTAGTGGGAATGGTTTCAGTGCGAGTGGGGAGAGTGCTAGTGGGAATGGTTTCAGTGTGAGTGGAGAGAGTGCTAGTGGGAATGGTTTCAGTGTGAGTGGGGAGAGTGGTAGTGGGAATGGTTTCAGTGTGAGTGGAGAGTGCTATATAGTGGGAATGGTTTCAGTGTGAGTGGAGAGAGTGCTAGTAGGAATGGTTTCAGTGTGAGTGGGGAGAGTGCTAGTGGGAATGGTTTCAGTGTGAGTGGGGAGAGTGCTGGTGGGAATGGTTTCAGTGTAAGTGGAGAGTGTGCTAGTGGGAATGGTTTCAGTGTGAGTGGAGAGAGTGCTAGTAGGAATGGTTTCAGTGTGAGTGGGGAGAGTGCTAGTGGGAATGGTTTCAGTGAGAGTGGAGAGAGTGCTGGTGGGAATGGTTTCAGTGTAAGTGGAGAGAGTGCTAGTGAGAATGGTTTCAGTGTGAGTGGGGAGAGTGCTATATAGTGGGAATGGTTTCAGTGTGAGTGGAGAGAGTGCTAGTGGGAATGGTTTCAGTGTGAGTGGAGAGAGTGCTAGTGGGAATGGTTTCAGTGTGAGTGGGGAGAGTGCTAGTGGGAATGGTTTCAGTGTGAGTGGGGAGAGTGCTAGTGGAAATGGTTTCAGTGTAAGTGGAGAGAGTGCTAGTGAGAATGGTTTCAGTGTGAGTGGAGAGAGTGCTAGTGGGAATGGTTTCAGTGTGAGTGGACAGAGTGCTAGTGGGAATGGTTTCAGTGTGAGTGGAGAGAGTGCTAGTGGGAATGGTTTCAGTGAGAGTGGAGAGAGTGCTGGTGGGAATGGTTTCAGTGTAAGTGGAGAGAGTGCTAGTGAGAATGGTTTCAGTGTGAGTGGGGAGAGTGCTATATAGTGGGAATGGTTTCAGTGTGAGTGGAGAGAGTGCTGGTGGGAATGGTTTCAGTGTAAGTGGAGAGAGTGCTAGTGAGAATGGTTTCAGTGTGAGTGGAGAGAGTGCTAGTGGGAATGGTTTCAGTGTGAGTGGGGAGAGTGCTAGTGGGAATGGTTTCAGTGTGAGTGGGGAGAGTGCTAGTGGAAATGGTTTCAGTGTAAGTGGAGAGAGTGCTAGTGAGAATGGTTTCAGTGTGAGTGGAGAGAGTGCTAGTGGGAATGGTTTCAGTGCGAGTGGGGAGAGTGCTAGTGGGAATGGTTTCAGTGTGAGTGGAGAGAGTGCTAGTGGGAATGGTTTCAGTGTGAGTGGGGAGAGTGGTAGTGGGAATGGTTTCAGTGTGAGTGGAGAGTGCTATATAGTGGGAATGGTTTCAGTGTGAGTGGAGAGAGTGCTAGTAGGAATGGTTTCAGTGTGAGTGGGGAGAGTGCTAGTGGGAATGGTTTCAGTGTGAGTGGGGAGAGTGCTGGTGGGAATGGTTTCAGTGTAAGTGGAGAGTGTGCTAGTGGGAATGGTTTCAGTGTGAGTGGAGAGAGTGCTAGTAGGAATGGTTTCAGTGTGAGTGGGGAGAGTGCTAGTGGGAATGGTTTCAGTGAGAGTGGAGAGAGTGCTGGTGGGAATGGTTTCAGTGTAAGTGGAGAGAGTGCTAGTGAGAATGGTTTCAGTGTGAGTGGGGAGAGTGCTATATAGTGGGAATGGTTTCAGTGTGAGTGGAGAGAGTGCTAGTGGGAATGGTTTCAGTGTGAGTGGAGAGAGTGCTAGTGGGAATGGTTTCAGTGTGAGTGGGGAGAGTGCTAGTGGGAATGGTTTCAGTGTGAGTGGGGAGAGTGCTAGTGGAAATGGTTTCAGTGTAAGTGGAGAGAGTGCTAGTGAGAATGGTTTCAGTGTGAGTGGAGAGAGTGCTAGTGGGAATGGTTTCAGTGTGAGTGGAGAGAGTGCTAGTGGGAATGGTTTCAGTGTGAGTGGAGAGAGTGCTAGTGGGAATGGTTTCAGTGAGAGTGGAGAGAGTGCTGGTGGGAATGGTTTCAGTGTAAGTGGAGAGAGTGCTAGTGAGAATGGTTTCAGTGTGAGTGGGGAGAGTGCTATATAGTGGGAATGGTTTCAGTGTGAGTGGAGAGAGTGCTGGTGGGAATGGTTTCAGTGTAAGTGGAGGGAGTGCTAGTGAGAATGGTTTCAGTGTGAGTGGAGAGAGTGCTAGTGGGAATGGTTTCGGTGTGAGTGGGGAGAGTGCTAGTGGAAATGGTTTCAGTGTGAGTGGAGAGAGTGCTAGTGGGAATGGTTTCAGTGTAAGTGGAGAGAGTGCTAGTGAGAATGGTTTCAGTGTGAGTGGGGAGAGTGCTATATAGTGGGAATGGTTTCAGTGTGAGTGGAGAGAGTGCTAGTGGGAATGGTTTCAGTGTGAGTGGAGAGAGTGCTAGTGGGAATGGTTTCAGTGTGAGTGGGGAGAGTGCTAGTGGGAATGGTTTCAGTGTGAGTGGAGAGAGTGCTAGTGGGAATGG
The DNA here is from genome assembly GCA_963170055.1 of Halisarca cf. caerulea. NCBI lineage: Eukaryota > Metazoa > Porifera > Demospongiae > Chondrillida > Halisarcidae > Halisarca > Halisarca cf. caerulea. Next base: position 635,905 of record CAUJGJ010000003.1, read on the forward strand.
TTTCAGTGTGAGTGGAGAGAGTGCTAGTGGGAATGGTTTCAGTGTGAGTGGAGAGAGTGCTAGTGGGAATGGTTTCAGTGAGAGTGGAGAGAGTGCTGGTGGGAATGGTTTCAGTGTAAGTGGAGAGAGTGCTAGTGAGAATGGTTTCAGTGTGAGTGGGGAGAGTGCTATATAGTGGGAATGGTTTCAGTGTGAGTGGAGAGAGTGCTGGTGGGAATGGTTTCAGTGTAAGTGGAGAGAGTGCTAGTGAGAATGGTTTCAGTGTGAGTGGAGAGAGTGCTAGTGGGAATGGTTTCAGTGCGAGTGGGGAGAGTGCTAGTGGGAATGGTTTCAGTGTGAGTGGAGAGAGTGCTAGTGGGAATGGTTTCAGTGTGAGTGGGGAGAGTGGTAGTGGGAATGGTTTCAGTGTGAGTGGAGAGTGCTATATAGTGGGAATGGTTTCAGTGTGAGTGGAGAGAGTGCTAGTAGGAATGGTTTCAGTGTGAGTGGGGAGAGTGCTAGTGGGAATGGTTTCAGTGTGAGTGGGGAGAGTGCTAGTGGAAATGGTTTCAGTGTAAGTGGAGAGAGTGCTAGTGAGAATGGTTTCAGTGTGAGTGGAGAGAGTGCTAGTGGGAATGGTTTCAGTGCGAGTGGGGAGAGTGCTATATAGTGGGAATGGTTTCAGTGTGAGTGGAGAGAGTGCTAGTGGGAATGGTTTCAGTGTGAGTGGAGAGAGTGCTAGTGGGAATGGTTTCAGTGTGAGTGGGGAGAGTGCTAGTGGGAATGGTTTCAGTGTGAGTGGAGAGAGTGCTAGTGGGAATGGTTTCAGTGAGAGTGGAGAGAGTGCTGGTGGGAATGGTTTCAGTGTAAGTGGAGAGAGTGCTAGTGAGAATGGTTTCAGTGTGAGTGGAGAGAGTGCTAGTGGGAATGGTTTCAGTGTGAGTGGGGAGAGTGCTAGTGGAAATGGTTTCAGTGTGAGTGGAGAGAGTGCTGGTGGGAATGGTTTCAGTGTAAGTGGAGAGAGTGCTAGTGAGAATGGTTTCAGTGTGAGTGGGGAGAGTGCTATATAGTGGGAATGGTTTCAGTGTGAGTGGAGAGAGTGCTAGTGGGAATGGTTTCAGTGTGAGTGGAGAGAGTGCTAGTGGGAATGGTTTCAGTGTGAGTGGGGAGAGTGCTAGTGGGAATGGTTTCAGTGTGAGTGGGGAGAGTGCTAGTGGGAATGGTTTCAGTGTGAGTGGGGAGAGTGCTAGTGGAAATGGTTTCAGTGTAAGTGGAGAGAGTGCTAGTGAGAATGGTTTCAGTGTGAGTGGAGAGAGTGCTAGTGGGAATGGTTTCAGTGTGAGTGGAGAGAGTGCTAGTGGGAATGGTTTCAGTGTGAGTGGAGAGAGTGCTAGTGGGAATGGTTTCAGTGAGAGTGGAGAGAGTGCTGGTGGGAATGGTTTCAGTGTAAGTGGAGAGAGTGCTAGTGAGAATGGTTTCAGTGTGAGTGGGGAGAGTGCTATATAGTGGGAATGGTTTCAGTAACATGTTATTTTTTATACCTTTCAATTATTTTTTACCTATTTCTACATATTTTGGAGTAAATTTCAGGCATTATGATTGAGTTTGTATTCTGTTTTCTTTTCTATTTATGGATCGTTTGTATTGGCATTAAACTATAAGGTGAATTTCTTAAATTTCCTCTCACTTGGAGTATATACATGTTTTGAATATAACTGTATTTTACAAGAATTATAAACAGCACAATAAATCAATGCAAACGATGAACAAAGAATGGATGAATAGTTTAGATAGTGGTATAATATTCACTGTAGGCATGAGTATGCACTCTGTAGATGCTCAATTGTAGTCTTGCGTAAATGGCCAGTGGGTGTTAAAGTAAAATCATATAGCATTATGGATGATGTAGGAATTGTGTCGATCCAATCCACGTTCTTTCGACCTTTGCGGACTTTCCATGGAGTCCACCGAGTGGAATAGTTCCCTTTCATCCATGACACAGTGACATTGTTGTCATCAACTTGCAGGCACATTCCTATTGATGGTTGTGTGGTAGTTTGTTCGCAGTGGACAGCAACTAGCTGTCCTGCAGACAGCCCACTGTAGCCAGAGACAGCATTCACTTGGCTTTTGTTTCCTCTGTATGTGCCAACATAAACCTGCACCAAAAAAACAATTATTTCAATGGTACATGCATGCACTTCAATACTTCACACTGAATAAGCAGGGCCAGACTCGCTTAATAATATCATGCAGTTCACAAATTTGTTGACTTGCTTGCTAATTTAACATATGCATACAGTTCACAAATTTGTTGACTTGCTTGCTAATTTAACATATGCATACAGTTCACAAATTCGTTGACTTTTATGTTAACATGCAGTTCACAAATTTGTTGACTTGCTTGCTAACATATGCATACAGTTCACAAATTTGTCACAGTTGACTTTTATGTTAACATGCAGTTCACAAATTTGTTGTCTTTTATGTTAATATGCAGTTCACAAATTTGTTCACTCGCTTGTGCCTTGTGCGACCATGGTGCGACATGTACGTAGTTCACCATTTTGTTGACTCGCTTGTTAGCACGCCGAGGGCGTCAGTCTAAGCGCCCAACTACGCCACGTGGAGTCATCCAGGCCAGCTGTCAATTTTGTAGATGGCGATGGACGTGATCAGCTTTAGCTATAGCTTCGAGGTAAGTCTCTTATTGTTCGTTTTTAATGTTTTATTAATGGTGAATCCACTATTATTTTTATGATATGCATACTGGTGGTGGTTTTCATGATGATATTTCTCTGGACGCGTGAGCCGGCTACTTATTTCCCATCCGCTTCGCTGTAGGGAGCGCAATGCAATATGGCTACTAGGTTTATCCTATTCTCTAATTTCATTATAAGTGTAACTGTTACTTAATCATAGATGTTCTAACCTACGCAACCTATTATAGTTTCCTGCTTCTTCTTTAACCATTGATACTCAAGATTAACTGTCCTACCGAGGGGTCCACAACTCAGTGCAATCATAGATAAGACAATCTCGTACACTTCGAGTGAAATCTCAAGTGAAATCCTTAAATCTTGTGCAATTTTGAAATCTGCAATCCCTCGTACGCGTTTGGAAACCCTGTGAGAAATCTTAGCCGAAATCCCAAAATCACTGCCGAAATCTTCATTCCGAAATCTTTGCAATCTTAGTGCAATCATAGTCTATTATCTATGGTGCAATCCCATGTTGTAATCTCTGAAATCTTGTGAATTGTCATTGTGATTGCAAAATCTTGTATTTTAATCATATTATTACAGGTGTTGGCCGACCTTTGTGGACGTTTCTTGACCCATGCCGAAGCTTACTGGTTCGGCGTTAAGACGGAAATGCTCAGTTTGTCTGACCAAAACAATAAACCACACGTTCTCCTTAACAAAGTGGAAACGATCTTGGAGCTTTAAGTTTATAGCTACGTACGTACGTAGGTAGGCTACGAGCTGATAAGAGAGCGACCATACCTGTCTACTCCACGGGTTTCTTTAGCATCTTTGGAAGACTCATAATCGACATCAATTGCAATTTACCTTGATTTTCGAAGACTGTAACACTAAGTTAAAAGATTCAATGAGTGATACTTCCAAGGTCGCCACTACGTCTGTTTTGTCATTGATCAACATACGTGTATCTAATATTAGCGCACGTGACTCATTGGCAATACAAAGTGCGCAGCTCCAAATCCGTAATATGCAATGCTATACAGGGAGTGATTTTTCCACTGTGACAATACGCTTGGTGATCACTGTATAAAACGTTGTGTATTACTATTATAAAATGTGAGCTGTTTTGATCCCTACCGTATATTGTTAAATACACTCAGCTCACCTCATCTACTAAAGAGTATAGTTTACAATAATATACTATTACGTACGTACATGCATACGTATATACAAGCACAAGAGTATACAAAGTAGCATTGCAAGGGAAGTGACATGCTTCTATAGGTATGTACGTACATATGCATAGAAATTATCACACAGTGTTGTTCCTGCATGTGTAAGTTTATACGTTTACATAACTGTTACAATCGTTATGAAAAGTGTATAAAAATTGTCTTTGCGGCTGTTTATCTACAAAATTATCAAATGGCATGTACATTTTCAGCACTCACAGAGGTTGATGCCACACCATGCAGTATGTACGTACGCATATGCACAATACATCCGAATGTCTTCCAGTAAAAAATAGTTTGGATAATTATCATGCATATGTACACATGTACATACCTGAGGGTTTTGCTGATCTTTTGAAAATATGTCATTGCATTCATTTGTCTCATCTTCTGAGTCATTTGCCTGCCCTTCAGTTAGTTCAAGTAGAGGCCAAGAAATATCAGATTCCTTTGCTTCACTGGTGTTAGCAACACTCCTATTCAGATCCATCAGCAGGCTGTGGAATTCCTTATATGAATCATCCCTTAGCCATTCCATCCACTTAGGAAGGTCTTTGGTAAATGTGGGGATGTCCAGTTTGTCCAAAGATGGAACAACAAGACTAGGAATATCCACAGGTACAGACTGCATGTGGAGAGTTGCAGGACTGACTTAAGTCAAATACGTATGGAGTTTTTAATTACTTACTAAAATAATAGTCTGCTAAGTTAACATAATACATATGTCTTGGACGATCTTGAAGGTATTTGCTCTATATTTAATATTTTTAAAGTCTTTTACCTTTAAAAGAATAACTCCTTTGTCACACCAAGGATCTGTAGACCAATGTCTGTAGAACATCGTTGCCATTTCATTGACAAGGACAAACTTGAAGCATAAAGGCGTTGTGTGGCCGTGGATTTCATTTAGGTGGGGTGCTATCCATGACTTTATGTCAAACACGTCAGTTATGGTAGTAACTTGTGGTGATGGTGTGTAGGCTTCTTTGATTACAGTTGTGAGATCTGGAAATTGAAAGGTGTAAACAGTGAATAAATTTAAATTTTCACATCGAATGTTTTTAACATGCATGCATGCATTCACTGGACAAACATATACGTACGTAATACAGTACAACCCCTCTTTTGCGGAACTCTAAAATGAGGACATCTCAATAATCAGGACAGTTCTTTCGAGTCCCAAGGTGTCCAGAATAGAGTGGTTCCACTGTATGTATATATTTCTGGTAGCCATGTGAGCTAGTGCCAGTCATCCATAGACAGGTTAAACTAGGGCATACATTGAACTGCAAATACTAGACTCGTTTATGCAGTGTTATAGTATAAATTGTGCATTAAATGTATATAAATTATCTCACGTTTTGTAAAATAATATGGAGACGTTGGGAAAAATGATTTGTCATGAAATTTGTGGAGAAGAAGTTGTATATTCATATCTCTGGTTGAATGTGCAAAGTTCCGACATACGTACGTATTATCAGGTCCATTGGATAATTGTTCACATGCCGTAGCCGTGGTAGTGAGTATGTTAGGTGCAATTTGCTGAGGTATGTATGTTGTTTTATTTACCAGGATATATTGATCATTGTTACCGTTCTTCACTTGATTCTTCACATAGACATTGCCTCTTCCTTGCCAAATCAGCAGCTTTTACATTAGCTTTCCTTTCCGCTGAAAGTGCAGTCCTGTACATACCTTCTTTTACACTAAAGCGCGAAGACTCTATATCAGGTTAAGCAACCCTATGATTCAACTGAGCCCGCTGTTTTTGTGCTAGTGGTACACAAAAGGTCTTTGACATACTTTGGTCTAGCCTCATTGAGCTTGCAATCGGCACCTGTTTCCCTAGCTGCTAAAATTTATCTTGAACAAGTCAGTTACGTCATAGATAGACTGCTCAATGGTTGTGTCATCATACCGCTGTGGTACGCAGAGACACCGCAGCCATGTTTATTTGTTTGCACAATCGATCGAGGTGTCAACAGTTGACTGGGATGGATATATATATATATATATATATATATATATATACGTATATATATATATATATATATATATATATATATATATATATATATATATATATATATATATATATACGTATATATATATATATATATATATATATATATATATATATATATATATATATATATATATATATATACGTATATATATATATATATATATATATATATATATATATATATATATATATATATATATATATATACTATATATATATATATATATATATATATATATATATATATATATATATATATATATATATATATATATATATACGTATATATATATATATATACGTATATATATATATATATATATATATATATATATATATATATACGTATATATATATATATATATACGTATATATATATATATATATATTATATATATATATATATATATATATATATATATATATATATATATATATATATATATATATATATATATATATATATATATATATATAATATATATATATATATTATATACATATATATATATATATATATATATAATATATATATATATATATATATATATATAATATTTATATACATATATACATACGTACAAGCACTAGTGACACTGGGCACCATGATTGCTTGCCTCACTTTTCAGTTCGGCAATTACAAAGCTAACCACTCATGCTTTCTGCTCCTTTTTGTTTAATGTTCATTGAAATCTTTGAAAATAGTTGGTCTACGTCTTCATGTGTATGTCCTACCGGTAAAAAATTAACTTTAACCTGTGTATGGGAGTAAAAATACAGCTGCAGATAATAATCATGCATAATGCTGTTGCTTACATTCAACACTCAACTAACCATCTTAAAAATCTTCAATGTAATAAATATAGCACACATTCCAAAGATATAACGATTTTTATTTTCTCGAAAACAGTTATCTAATTGAAGATACAGTGTGGGTGGTAGTGGCCTATTTTTCTCCAACAAACGTAAAAGAATGTTTCCCGTGAGATTTGAATCATGTGGCCATTGATACAGATCGATAAATACCAAAGATTTTTTGCCTTTAGGGCTTTGGGTATGGACCAGTGAACCTGCACAAAGTAAGGGTACGTACATATGTACAAACATTGAGTACGTATACGGACTGAGTGCATTTCTAACCAGTGATATGAGTTCTCAGCCTCCATAAATTTTGACTAGATTTGCTTTGTTGACACATGTTGGGTATATTTGTTTTTGTTTGATCCATGCCATCGATAATCATGGTAATGTACTTCTCTGGCTCAGTCCTGGACTTATTTCTATGTTCGTAGTATTTTTCCCTTTCTGTTCTAAATGAAATTGGAATCAAATGTTATTGCCATACACTTAGATACGTAGCTAGAATGCACTAGTGATGTTGAATGTTCTGTACTTACTGAACTCTCTTGAGGTGTTCATGGTAACGACGTTCTAGCACTTGAATGTTCTCTCTATTATCTATCTTTAGCAATCTCTCCTGTTTATATAGTACGCACTGATCACATTTTGAAAATAGGTTGGTCTGCATCAGGCAGAATAATATACATAGTCTCTCAACATTGTATGTATTACTACATACGTAAGTACACCTACACATACGTACTACGTATTTACAGTACGTGCTAATATCTATTATATGTACGTATGTGTGTTTTACCTTTGGAATGACGGTGTGCTTGAAATTTTGTCTCCAAATGGAGTAAAAATGTGATCTGGAAATTATTTCATTGTGACTGAAACCTTGCTGACCAAGACTCTCCTCCATGATCTTGTATACCATATCTTTTGTCAAAAAATGTGGTAGGTGCACCTACATATGGTAGTTATCAAAAAAAGTTTACATTGCCATCTACAATGTGTGCGTATTTTTAGGGTATTACTGTGCGCAATTGCTCTGCGTATAATAACAGATAGTTTTTTATTAACAATAAAGAATGCCATATTACGTATAGCGTAAATGTGCACAATTTAATAAGGTGACTTCGCTCTGTGTTATTATGTACCTTTAGAAAGTCTTTCTGTGCTGTTCTAACAATGGTTAAACTTAAAACTTGTTTTTAATATGCCTTTGAACAGATGTTGATTGACTTTCGGGGATGTCTCTTGGCCAATGTCAGTTTATTGGTATCATTCGTTCTCGATTCATTTTAGCATCTTCCAAAGACTCATAATCAACATCAATTGTAATTTTCCATGATTTAACCCTCCTACCCTCCACCCTATACCTGATATAATATTGGTAGTTAAGTAACTTTGAGACTTTATATCTTCTGTCAAGAGTGCAGCATTTCAACACACTGTGTATCAAAACGATCCATAATTGATGGTTATGCAATAGCGAGAGAAAGAAGCACCCAGAGCCTTTGTCTAATGGTAGTGAGCTTTTACGTATATCTTCAATAATGGTACATTTTTGGAATGCACAACTTCGGGAATTTCTTCCAGAAGTCATGGTTTATCTACTCCAAACTATAAACCAAATTGAAGCCCAGGACAAGATCTATCATTCTACTGAGTCGAAGTTTCAAAAAAACCTTCTACAAGTGAGTTTTTACGAGATTTCCTAAACATGTACTACGTGCACTAAATGGTATGGTGGTGGCACTAACTTACAGTTTGGTCAATAAACCTTTCTCTGGGCTTGTGTCTCCATTCGTTCTGCCAAAGTAGGCTAAAAAGACTTTCAAATTGACACTATAAGTTAAATACTCATTGAACCTTTATGGCTATTTTTCATTGATCAGCTTACACACATCTAATATTAGCATGTGACTTGTTGGTAATACAAAGTGCAGCTCCAATGGATCCGTAATATGTAACACAATTTGGAGTGATTTTTCCTCAATACGCATGGTGATTACTGCGCAATACGATGTGTATTACAATTACAGAATGTGAACTTTTTTGGATCACCACCGTATATAAGTATGCGTATAGACTGAAGTATGTATCATGTATACCTGGTCCAAGTGTGGCATTTTTTCCCCAATTTTGCCAAAATAGCTAGACATCCAAGCTTTGGTAATCTGACTCTTGTCAGCTATTGATCTCCTTCTCTCCACTTTCTCATACTGACATATTCCTAATTGGTAATCATCAAATATTTTCTTCAGTCTGGCAAAAGATGTCCCAACAATCCTTCGATAGGCTTCACGGCACACTTGTTTCCCCTGTAATGAAGTTATTAATAAATAGACATACTGTACGTACGTGCATTATTTACACAAGTCAGTAAGCATTTCTCTAATGGCTGATCACAGGTATACATTATACCTATATGTGTGCACTATGGCAAGTATTCAGATTGTACTTTTGGGGAGCATCCCCCTTGACCTTGCTGAAATTCCCTATCCCAATAGCACTTGTTGGTTGGAAAACGAGATGATTTTGCAATGGCTACCATCAATAAATCTCTGGATCCACCCCTGATATGTATGTTTGCATAGTGATTTCTTTTTAATGATTTGTGAACTACGTAAACTAACCAAAAGAGTGAATTTCAGTTGTTTCCACGATTTTCCAACTGATGAAAGCATGGATGTCAGTATAGCCTGTTTTTGCTGTTCCTTGGTCATTTTCGTCTGTAGGCACTTCAAGTCATGCAATTCTTGTGGTGTAAAATATGCCATGCATTTGGAATGACAGCAATTGTAATCTGACATGACATCTGCAAGTTTTGGTATAATTGTGTATAACAATAGTAACATGTACATACTTATAAGATTGTGGAGCATACAATTTGATTACCTGTTCCAATTGCTTGGGAATTTGTATCTGCTTCTGACTGATAATTGTTGTATATTCTACCTGCTTAATAGCAATGCAGTAATGGTTATGGTGTAGTTGTAAATGTAGGAAGTTGAATGTAATATATTCTTAATTGAATTGAAGTCATTTGCTACAGTACAGGTCATTAAAAATTCCCAATTGGTAATCATAATATGAATTTATTACAATATATTTATGACTACAAATTTACTATCACGGTATGAAGAGATAACGATCATCCGGACATGTGCTTGAGGAGTTCTGCAACTTCTGTTTTGCAATCGCATCTGAGCTCGGGCAATAACCAATTTAAGCAAATTTCGCAATGCATGTATACGCGCCTATAATTTTGCATTCACAATGAGACACTCCCAGTAAATTCATCTTCAAAAACTCATCCCATCTAGTCTCTGTTGGCAGCGAAGTATAAGAAAGCTGATAATTATGTCTTACGAACAATTTTTGTAACAAATATAGTTTCGTCATCTGCTCATGTTTGAACCACCATCTTTGAACTTGCCGTTAACTTTTGATGAGCGTGCCGATCCTGTCTTCGCCTGTATCGTGTACTTCTTAATAATATGTCGTTACCTCTCCTCGTGGTGCTGAACCCTTAAAACTGAAGTTTCATACGAGTAGAGGGCGTGTTTAGGCCCTTGTTGTGCCATTATCTGCTTTGCGTAGTCGGAATACATTTCTTCTTCATTTGAACGTGAAATATTACTTGGGAAACCTTAAACAGCAGTGAACAAGGTGAAAATATAGAGATATGCATTTTTCGTAAATGATGATAAAAATACAATTTTGTCCAAATCATCATCTGATTGTTATACAATGATTTTACCATGACGATACTATGAATTTACGATCATAATACGATAGAACTTGTTACGATATGATATAGGAACTTTTTATGACATGTACAGTATATAGACTACTGTAACATATTATACATTTGTATGTATTCGTATGTACGTATATATGTACGTACGTACCTTCATCTTCACTCTCTGTCAAATCATACACAGTACCGTTATCTGCACAAAGAAATTATTAATATATATGCATATACATACGTACGCTGCGTGGTGCCTTCTGAACCTCAGTGATTGTCAATAAAATAATGAATAAATAGTAATAAAATAAATGTCATCTCTCTGTAAGAGTGACCTTGTTTTCAAGAGACCATTTCAGTGAGTTACGCATGGTCATTGTATATTTATTTTACTGATGCAGTAGTGTGAGTATGCAGTTGTTATTGTATGGCTAGCCGGTCATTAATGTACATATTCATTGCATTGCAAATCACACTGCATAAATACGTACATACATAAGAATGTGAACAAGGGATAAGTAAAACTAACCTCCTTCCATACTGCAATCGTATATTGTCTCATCACTGTCGCTGCCATGCATTGTAGCATTCACATCACATTCTGTAGAATTACGTATGTATGTATATACATAAAACATATCTATGTACGGACATACGAGTCCTTTCGAAATTTTACTATTCCTAACTTCACATTGTTTGTGTGCATGTGTGTGTGTGTGTGTGTGTGTGTGTGTGTGTGTGTGTGTGTGTGTGTGTGTGTGTGTGTGTGTGCAAGTCACACCTGTATAATTACGTACGAATGTGAACAAGGGATAAGTAGAACTAACCTCCTTCCATACTGCAATCGTATATTGTCTCATCACTGTCGCTGCCATGCATTGTAGCATTCACATCACATTCTGTAGAATTACATATGTATGTATATACATAACAGGGGTGTAGGAAGGGAATTGTAAGTGGGGAGGCCAACATCTACAAGGTCAAGACCTACAATGCAAAATTTGTCAATGACTTTGATCATGCATTCTTCGATCGCGATGAAACCAACATGTAACTCAATATTGTAAGATGTTACAAATTCAAATAAATATGAAGAAAACATTTAATCGCCATGTACAAATTTACCAAAATAATTTTTCCTATGATCAGAACCTTGAATAAAATCATTTGCTACTTCTACCAATGACAGTTCATCAGTGTAGTCTTTGTGCACATGTAAAATCATGACATTGTTTAGTCGTTTTTCAGTCATTGTTGATCTCAAATAAGTCTTCACTCTCCTGAGAGCACTGAATGAACGTTCACTAACTGCATTAGTAGCTGGCATTACTAAAATTAAATGTAAAAGGATTGAAATTTGTGACATTAGGAGCTGCTTAGCTGAAGAGAGCTTTCGGTAGGATGCTAAAATTGAATGAAAATTATTCTCTACATTACCAGACAGGGCACTAGGGAGGATGTTCAACTGTAGCTGTAATTGTTCCTTGTTAAAATCTTCTTCATAGAAGGAACATACAAAGTCAAGCTCTTCTTGAAAATCAACCTTCCTTGCAGATTTCAATAGAAGGTTTTCCAGGTTGCTGTATATCTTGTATCCTTCCTGCTGAAACCGTGAAGTGATGCAATTGACAATGAGGTCTAGTGCTTCATAGTACACTCTCCGGTAATGGTCTTCTACACATTCCGCAAAAGCATTTTCACCTGTTCCAATCTCTCTGTCTCTGGGAACCCTTCTTTTTCGAGGGAGTACAGGGTCGCTAACTCCTAAATCTTTTGCTTTCCGCTTAGTGTTAGTCCAGAAAAGCACAAAAGCATCTTCATTTCGCAAGGTTTCCAGTGACCGGAGAGTTAGACTTGCCACGCTCTGACCCTCAGCTGCTGATATGGTTGACAGTTGTAGGGTACGACTGAGGTTGTCACTGTGACGCAACAACATTTCCCCAATTGTTATACTGAAGTAAAAGTCAAATGATTGCATGGAAATTGACACACCAGTGATTCTACTTCTCATCTCAGGTTCCCGAACACTATCTAATGATTCTTCCCACAATGTCTGAAGAAATTCATAGTTAACGAGAATTCTGTTCAAAGTATCTGCACGTACTGTCCACCGCGTTGGGCACAGGATACGTACACCTGGGGCAACTGAACCTACTGCCTCTTTTATTTTTTCCAAGGCTGCTTCTCTACGTGGTGATTTCTTAATAAGTTTGGTGATTTCATACACAATATCAAATGCTTTGCCAAGTACTTTACACTGCTTGACAGTATCCGCAACTGCCAAATTTAGCGAGTGACCATAGCAGTGTGTATACAATGCTCTTGGTTCCTTATCACAAATTTTCTTAGCTACTCCTTCTCTATGCCCTGACATGCTTGCTGCTCCGTCATAACATTGTCCTCTTACTTTCTTGAAACTGAGATTGAGCCTAAGCATCATATCTTGTACAGTGTGTAAAATGGTGTCTGCTGACGTTGATGGAAGCTCATGTAGCCCTATGAAGTCCTCGTGTGTTTCAAAATTATCATCCACCCATCTTAAACACATGACAAGCTGTTCCTTGTTGGCTATATCGGTTGTCTCATCAACCATTATTGTGATAAAAGGGGCAGCCTGTATGGCAGAAATGATGATACGTAATACCTTCAATGCCATGACCTGCAACATTTCATTTTGAACTACAGGGGACATGTACTTGTCTGATTTCTTCTGGATCCAACTAGCTACCTGTTTATTGTCTTCTCCCCTGAGTAGAAGCAGCTGGTGAAAATTAGAACTGCTCTCATCATGGCCACGTAAAGGGAGGCCTTGGCGTGCTAGGAATCGACAATTTGAAACAAGCTTGAGAAAACAATGGCGCCGCTCCAACCTGTCACGATGGAGTTGATTGGACAAGCTTTCCCCGATATCCTTGGTAGCAACAGGTAGCTCAACTACTTTCAAATGTGCTTCTTTATGGCAACTACTCAAGTTGTGCTTGTCAAACTTTGCCCGGGCATCTTTCCAGTTTGTAAAACCTTTTGTCAAGAAAGCTGCTTCAGCATTGTGAGACCAGACAATTTTCTTCTCTTCTTTGGCCCTCAGACAAATATGACAAAAAACCGCATCTTGTTGTTCATCATAATGCAGCCAAGGCCACAGATCAAACCACGATGCTTGAAAGGAACGTTCTACGATAGTAGTTTGGCCAAATTTCCGCTTTGGAAACTTAAAATTCCGTGGCTGGTGGGGATTATCAGGAACTAACCTTTTTTCGCTAGTAGAAGTGATAGAGCAGGCAGAAAAACTGGCGTTTGATTCACTGGTGGAACTCAGTTGAGCAGGAGATGTGATCGGGCTAACTATAGAAGAAACACAGGAAACAATCGGGGAAGAAATTTCATCATTCGGGCGGAGTTGAGGTGCCAGCAAAAAGTTAGTCGAGTCAGCTGCAACGGTTGTCGTTGTTGAAACAGTCGAGAGAGTTGTTCCACTAGTCGAACAGTGTTGATGCACAGTCAGTACAGAGGTAGTTGAGGCAGTGGTTGATGCTGCTGTCTTTGAGCGCACAGTAAAATATCTCAGCAAACCAGACGACATTTTTACTACACCACGAGGTTGCAATCACGTGTTGCAAGTGAACTAAAATGGCGACTTTGGGCGGAGAACTTCGATTTTGCTGCATTCATTCCTGGGCTGAACGGTTTGCCTTGAAAAATAACCATGAATCTTTCTAACTTATTTTAAACTAATAGGTGTATATATATATAAAAGACATATTATTATATTTATGTATACAGTATCCTAACTTCCACTTCATCAGCTGGCCATGGAACTTGAAGGAAGCTGAAATAGTTTTTTGAAGTTTCTCCAAAAAGTGGAGCGTCCAAAGTCGCCCCAAACGCCCCTGTTCCTACGCCTATGACATGTACCAACATGTGTACATGTACCAACCTGTGTACATGTACCAACCTATGTACATGTGCCAACCTGTGTACATGTACCAACCCATGTACATGTACCAACCTGTGTACATGTACCAACCTGTGTACATGTACCAACCTATGTGCATGTACCAACCTGTGTACATGTACCAACCTGTGTACATGTACCAACCTATGTGCATGTACCAACCTGTGTACATGTACCAACCTATGTGCATGTACCAACCTATGTGTTCAGATCTATTCTAAAGCTTTTGTCACATCTGTAATACCACGGAACTGGAAGAAAAATTGGTTCTTGAACTTTGTCATTTCCATCTAAGCCACGCTAATGTCAAGTGACTTTGCTCACGAGGTTGTAATACATTCTACTTTAAAGTCTTCCTATAAACAGTTGCTAACGTTCATTGCTTGGACTTTTGACATCTTGTTTATTCATGGATTGTACAGTTTGTTACTTTACTCTGAAAAGCCTCAAGTTTTCAGAGGTTTTGCAAATTGAATGAACCCTGAGCCTCAGAGAGAGCTTTGTAAGTTTCTAAACTATACACTTTGCATAGTTCTATAGCTCATTACCAATAGCGTATGGGGCCGCCATTTTATGGGGTGAAACCTGCAACTTACAGTGGGTGTGACCACAAGTTTGCTCATTTCTTTGTCCTCACTCTTCTAAACTCGGGCGACACCCCTGAACTATCCCAACACAACAAGTATTAGTCTTTCAATCTAGTATCAATCTTTCATTCAATCCAAAGAAGCTAGCATAGTCAACAGATAACCGGTGCCTTCATGGAGGTGTGAAAACCCCATTGGTATTCATTCCACATGTGAGACATGTCCGCGTTAAGTTGGAGGTGTGAAAATTTAGCTCTTTACCGTCTTTGTCCTGAACTTGTAGAAGCTTCAGAGCATCGAACGAGGGCTTAACATGTAGGTAGAAGCATAAAAGTTTCGAGAATTACCATTTTAAAAGATCTACCATATATGCTCTAATTTTTCATCATTCAAATTATTTGTCATGGGCTCCAAAAGGGATGAAAAGCATTCTAATTGATGACGAAATGGCATGTGTTCTAATCCTACGTCAGAGACCCTATTTATTCATCACGCAGGCTGGACGCCTTCGTTCTGCCATTTGTTGTGCCATTAATATACTGGAGAAACCGCTGTTCCTTCGTTTATATTCGTCATTTTTATTTCGGTAGTTTATTTGCAAAGAAGTTCGTGTGGATTACCTAACCCCCACTAAAAAGTGAAATGCTTTGGGCGCAAGATGGTGGAATGCTTCTAAGACTATTTAATCACATTGCCATAGCTAAACATTTATTAACTTTTCCATGCGGAGGCATTGACAACTCTGTTCCAAAGCCGAGGTCTGTAGAAACGACCCTCAAACAGCAAAATTCAAGCTGTTATAACTTAATTGCGACAGGAGTAATGGTTTTTTGCCTCCACTAGGAAAATCTGCATAATAATATTATTATAACAAATGGCTCGAAGTTGGCACCTATAAACCGTCTCCAGCTTGTTCCTTCATGTTGCGCTCAGCCGAAAACCGGAATTCCCAAGGGCATCCAGATAGGTCCCAGGCCAGCATGTGACAGAGTTAAACGTGATGACAGAAAACATCACTAAACACACATTCGGTACGCAGGTATTACATATGCACATGTGAGGTGTAAACAAAATGGCGCCCCAATAGTCTGCTGAAGTCACCCCCCTTCTTTCTTCCGTTCTATATGGTCCTGAGAAGGACATCAGACATCATTACAATTATTAAATGTTACATTTCTTAGTACAATTGTTTTTGTTGTGTTCGTAAAGCTAGAGAAACAATAGTTGATTCAGACCTATAAAAAACTTTCAGTGGAGAAGGCAGTCATGTAAATGCTCGATTAAGGGGGTCATATGGAGTCGGAAGACTTCTAACCAACGCAGGTGTGACATGTGCACATGTGAGCAGAAGTCAAAATGGCCGCCCTAAAGTCAGCAGAAATTAACCCCCACTTTTTTTCCATTTAGTTTACTTATGTAGTACAAAAAGCATACAGAGCATTTATTCAACTATTTAACGCTACAATTGTTGACTTAACTTTGCTGACCCAGCTTCGCGAAGCCAACAAGACAAGCACAGATTCGGATCTTAAAATTAGGTTTAGTGCAAAACCCGGACATGTAAACCATCATTTCGAGCAGCCATACTTTGTTCAGAACCTTTCAACAACAATATCTAAATTTTCACCGTTGGAGAACTTACCATTCCTCTTTGTTCCTGAGATGTGCACCAAAACGTTGTTTTTCATCCAAAGTAAAACACAAGCTTGTGCACATGTCGGGAATGGGACATGCTAACAAAATCTCCAACGGTGAAAATTTAGATTTACCTATCGTGATCTAACTCCCGCGACATGGCTCCTCTACACAACTGTTTAGATGACCGGGTTTTCGAAAGAATCTGCGGTCATTGAAGAAGTCTCTCTCTCGCCGTTTATCACAAGGTTGTCACGCGATATGATGACGTCACCAGCCAACGGTAACAATCGGTGAAATCGATACTCCGCATGTGGGACATGTCCGTGAGCTTAGAATTTCAGCGAAGGTGTCTAATAGAAGGAATTTCACAACCTTAGCTGGCTTCACGATACAATGTCATGTGACCAGCCCGTGACTTTGGCAAAGATTTCGATGTAAAGATTTTAAACAGCCCTACATGACGTTCAAAATGCCAAAGATCGACTCGCTCAAGGCCTCAAACTTTCGCCTACGATGTATCTTAGTTTCGCGTCACCAGCTGCTTTCCCTTGATACTCGTAAAGGAGAAACAGAAAGGGCTGACGATGCAAAACTAAGAGAATCAAAAGACAACTTGTAGTTTAAACACGTCTGTAAAAGTCTGGGTTACCGCGCTTACCAGATTAGAGGTTCTTCGGGCTTCTTTCCTTCAGAAAAACATCGTCTTTAACCTTCGATGACTTTTAGTGCGCATATGAAATTGCAGCACCAAAATTCAGGAGTTTTCCGTCTTTCTCGGCGAAGTAAGACTACATATCAGCGACGAAAAGGTACAAAATGAAAGGACTAAGTCTGAGAATACGGAAATTATGTCTCTATTCCACTTTACTAGTGATTCCTTTAGGTGACGTCACTTCAATGTATCATGCGACAGTCATGTGACAAAATGGCTGCTAGGTAGTTCTAGGCCAGTGAAAACTTTAAGGGCTGGGAGGATGTGGCAAACCGCCGATTGGCCTACTTTTCTTCGTTTTTTGGCTGTATTATAGGATAATACAGAACTTCCATGTGGGGGATTTTGATCCATTGCCGTATTCACAAGTTATAGGCGAAAAGAAGCTTACATTGTATGAAATTGCGGTTTTCAGTGATTTTCTCTAAAACTATTAGAGATCTTAAAATCCCCCACATGGAAGTTTTAGATACATAAGGAACGTGTATGCCAATATTTATGCCCCCAGCTTTGAAGCTGCACTGCCTCCCGGCCTTTTTTCATATTTTTATATGTCCAGGGAGAATACGTATACTTTTGTTAGAACGAACAGAATACTTTCAAGTTTGGCATCAAACGAAAGGTAATATAGCTGTCTATACGATGATACCAGTTGCTAGAAGATAGCGCTATTTGGTCAAAAAAAATAAAACAAAAAAGGGAAGGTAAATTTTGTAACCGCTGAAGCCATAAAAGTGCGAATTGGACATGTCCCACATGCGTCCTCCCAACACAAATGAATAGCTGTTAGAACGTCTTGAAAACACTTCATGTGCAGACTAACACACGATATTCGATATATTATTCTTCTGGTTGAGAGTAAAAAAGCGTATAATATTATCCTTCAAGCTACCCGTATGGCATACGCGTGACCAACCAGTGCACATCAGTAAAACGTGTTATTATTCAATCAAATTTCTTTCCTAACCACACAACGCCCCTCTGTTTACTGAGAATGCACATGTTATACCTGCGAAATTATCTAAATTGTCACTGTTAGAGAATTTTCCTAATCCTCTTCGTTTGCGAGATGTGCACCAAGATGTTGTTTTCATCCAGAATTTAACCACAAAACCGTGCACATGTCGGGAATGGAGGACTTGATCAAAATTCTCCAATGATGAGAATTTACCTTTGTCATTGGTGAACCCCATTCCAAAACAAGGCTTCGCTACACACTCGTTCACATGACCGTATTTTCGAAAGAAGTGCAGCCTTTGGTGAACACTGTCTCTTCGGCCATTAATTGTCACAAGGTTTTCACCTGACAAATATAACGTCAGCATTACAGGAGTCTCGAAGAAGATTTAGCCGAGTGTAGTAGATCGCATTCCGTTCTCCTTTTGTAGCTGTTTTCAGCTTCTAACGATCAGTAAACCTCTCTTATCCGTCTATTCCGTTGAAACTACCACAAATTCACTTGAAGTATTTCGACATGACTTACATGCACAATCTCTGTTTTCAGTGTTAGAATTGTATTAAATTCCACGTAAACCACAAAACGCCCCTCAAATTCCACGAAGTGCACATACCTGCGTATTAGTAATATGCCCGAATATCAGCTCCAATCACTGGATAAATGCGTGACTAATAACTTAAAGGCACCTAAAAATAAAATTTTATCACTATGCAAACTGGGAAGCTCTATCCTAACAAATCTGGACATGTCTCACATGCTACCTAATTGTATTTCCAAGGAAAAGGACCATCTCTGCGTACATGCCTTAATTTGCAAATCATAACTCACCTATGGTTTCACTTATGGCTCTGAAACTTGGTTGTTGGCATCCTTGATATGCCATACAGCCCGAGTACCTGTGTCTTGGCTGCCAATGGTAAAATCGACCCCAGATTCATACCCTCAGCACTTGGCAATCTGCCATACAGCCCTCAAGTGTAAGCCAGTGCTTACAACTACTTAGCTAACCTATACAGAGACAGCTGCACCAGTGTGGCCAGTCTGGTTTAGGCTGAACCACTTTTTAGCTTACTTGGATCCTTTTTAAATTTGTCCAGCTCTCCAGAGAAATTTGCACCTTTACTTTGTAATAGTACTCACTGTACACCCTAGATTGACATATGCGTTGACGTATTGATTTCACCATTTTTACCATGTGTTGCGTGACAGTGCCTGAAAATGTCCATTCCTATAAATTTTTAATAGGCTAGTTAGGATGCCACAGTACGCAGGTTAGTTATGTGCACATTGAGGGAAATTTCAAAATGGCCGCCACAAAATTTGGTCACAAGTACACCCCCTTTTTCTTCTTTCGCAGTGAATAATATGGAAAGGCGAAGGTAAAAGACTTTAATTGAACTCTTTCACTCTCTATTTCCCCAATTTGTTAACTTCTAAAGAGCATATCGAAGGGGGAATTTCGAACTGATTTGAAGTATACGATTTTACCTCCACCTTAAAATGCGCCGTATTTAAAGATTCTGTGGAGACAAGCTATCTACGGTGAAGAAATCTTTGGAATGGTAGCTAACTTTTCACCATAGCGCCTTAAGAAATTCCACTTCGTTCTGAAGAGAAAAATATTTCAGAAACACGTGCATATAAAACGAGAGGAACAAGCTTTTAAGAGGCGCTACGGTGAAAAGTTAGTCTTACCCTTTGTTAACAAGCTTGCAAATTCTCGAAGCTCCAGCGGGTCATTTTCATCGGCGCGTTTTGAGAAGAAATTTATCTCCTGCAAATATCCTTTTTCTTCTCTTAGTCACACCAATGTCAGGTGACTTGGCGCATACGTTACATTATGTCACGAATAGGTACTGTTCACGGAAGCTGCAAGCTGGCATGTGTATTCATCTCTCAATTTTTATAGCAGCTATATCTTGTCCCTGACTCCAAAGATTCAAGAGGCAACTATTATTGCCGTTCAAAGCATTTGGATAGTGCTGAACGCAGGTTAGAATGAGAATTGTCGGTTAGTTACCCCCTGCGTGGTTTTGTACGAAATAATGCCCCAAGAATGCCATTGAGATCACTTGTTGCAAGGTACTGATGCTGATAAAGTCTATTTGTAAACATTTGAGTTATTAGTACTCACAATATCAACGTACAGTTCACTCAGTTCATCAGTAATCCGTACCACGCAACAAGCGATTTCAATGGCATTCGCTCCTACGAAACCACACAAAGGATACCTAACCTGACAATTCACAATAAATACACAAAACCTAACCGTCGTTCAGCACTAGCAGTGGTTTGGATCCTTCTTTTAGAGGAGCATTCACCAACACGTCACAACTGGTCATCCTTTGGTCACACGAATCGCGCATGATCTGGCTCACAAAGGCGTTACAATGTAATCACATTCCTTATTACCACAGAAACGCCCCTCTATAGTTCAATGTGTACGTAACCTACCTGCGCATGGGAACAGCTTTAACATGCAAGAAGGACTCTCAGAGTAGTCATAAGACAGGGTTGCAGGATTCTCTGCGGAGCCAGGATAGTCTTACTAATTTCCAGAAGTGAGAATTTAGAAATCAAACCTTGTTCTCCCTTTCAACATACTCGGTTACAATCAGGTCTTGGCTTCCTCACAATGCAATGACACCTTGACAATGTTTGTGTTCAATGATGACTCAAGAGAGATTAAATCATTTGATGATAGTGCATGTTTACATGTAATATTATTAAGATGGTTTCATCTCTTTTGAGTCATCGCTAAATTACCTAGTATAGTAGCAAGTGAATTCGTTAGCTAAAGCCCACATGCAGAACAGCTGCAGGTTTTAGAAAATTTTGAGGAAAACTATATTGTGTGATTTATTATTACATTGCTTGCATATATACTGTGTGTACTTTATACATCACATGGTGGATATGTACATCACATGGTGGATATGTACATCACATGGTGGATATGTACATCACATGGTGGATATGTACATCACATGGTGGATATGTACATCACATGGTGGATATGTACATCACATGGTGGACGTGTACATCACATGGTGGACGTGTACATCACATGGTGGAGGTGTACATCACATGGTGGACGTGTACATCACATGGTGGAGGTGTACATCACATGGTGGAGGTGTACATCACATGGTGGAGGTGTACATCACATGGTGGATATGTACATCACATGGTGGATATGTACATCACATGGTGGATATGTACGATTGCGTTGAAGGAAATATTTATAGACTGTAGCCTGACCACCTTTAAAGAGCCGGTGCCACCTCTGATGTATGTGATTAAAGGGACACTCCGGTCAAAATACAAGTTTGTCCTCAAATAGAGAGTCTTTGATGCTGATTCCAATGCTGTAAACCATTTATGCATGTGTGCTTTAGTTTAGGAGATATTTTAGAAATTCTCAATTTGACGTCATCACGTGACGTCATTGAGTGACGGGTCTGTTGAGTTCACAGTGTACGAATACGCACGAATAGCGAAGATAAAGAGGCACAAATCATCCCTTTTGATACCTGAGGTATTGGAGATAGTAGGACAGAATCGATATGGTTTTGTTTCATTCTTTTAGGCTGGTCATATTACGAGGAACTGCAGCCCAAGAAGGTCAAATTCAGCAATAGCGTATAATCGTGAATCATCTACACTATTTTTATTGCTGAGAGGTGAAAATGCCACCGTAGTCGTCAAAAACGACTCGAAATGCACTTTCTAATACTCGTTCAGGCCCCAAAACCGATCGCGCTAGTACTTCTTCCTAAGGCTCCATCACTCTTTGACGTCACGGTGCGTCATCCAACATGGCGGATTTTAACTCGTAATTTACGGTTTTAACTGCAAATATCTCGTAAACTAAACAGTACATACAGAAAATAGTAGCAATTTTGGGATCAGCATAAAAGTGTCTATTTATTCAACTTAACTTGTATTTTGACTGGAGTGTCCCTTTAACTATAATTTGTAGGCATTAATCCATGTCTATGGTATTCGGATGCATTTGTTTATTCTTTGTATCTATTTATAGTCCTCCCCTCACACCCCTTCCAACTCCTCCTCTCACCCCTTCCAACTCCTCCCCTCACCCCTTCCAACTCCTCCCCTCACCCCTTCCAGCTCCTCCCCTCACCCCTTCCAGCTCCTCCCCTAACCCCCTCCAACTCCTTGACCCCTTGAATATTCCTAGACCCACCCCTATATACTGCTTGTACAGTGCTGTATGGACAAGGGTGACTTTGGATTCTCATGTCACTTGTCAAAGACATGTATACATATCTCACTATCCATCACATGTGCTCTGCATCACTAGATCTTTGCTGCACTACTTGTGAGCTTTGTTATGTCCGACTCTGCACTTTTAACAACCTTGTTGTTGTTTCTATTACAGCACATGGCTCAGCTACTCTTTACAGAGGAGTTCCAGTCCAAGCTCATGGAAGGTCAGCATACAATGAGTCATTTGCCCTCTACCCACATGTGTACATGTCTTGAAAGCATCCTCCTTCTTCAACCTATACAGCTGCAATTGACAAAGGTGGTTCTGTGGAAGTGGAGATTGTCAAAGTAGTGACTCTTGGACCACCAGAAGCTGGCAAGACTCAACTGAAGAAAGCGTTAACTGGGCAATTTGAGAACTCTACTGAAAGCACTCCAGTTTCCACTGAAGCCGATGTAGTTATGGAGTGCTTTATAGAAGGAGAGTCCAAGTTTGCTTGGAAACAATTCGATTCATCCGAACTGCAATCCTCTCTGTGTGCCACAGTAGAGAAGGATATGTACGACACTTCTCACAGTCAGTTTCATACAGCACAGAAGGACACAAGCAAGGGGAAAGGACAAGTTCCACTTCCTGTAGCTGGGGAAGACCACCTCAATACTGAGCCTGTGCAGGAACCAGAGCAAGCATCAGTTGAGGGAGAGGTAGTGTACAGCAAAGAAGACACTACTTCACCTACCCCACGTAAGGCAGACCTTCCAACTGAAAGTGAATTTTCCGCTTTAACGAAAAGGGTTGTTTACCGATATCCCCGAGAATTTGGAGATAATTACCTAAAGAAGGTTAAGCTGATCTACATGATCGACAGTGGGGGACAGCCAGCCTTCCTTGATTTCCACCCTCTAGTTGCCACCAGCAGAGCCCTCTACCTACTGGTGTACAACTCCCAGGAAGGTCTGCTTGCTTGCCCTGCACTCACGTACCGCAAACCCACTGAGTTTCCCACCAAACCCCTTCCAAATCCATCCCAGACCAATTTGGACATGATCAAAAGGTCCTTGCACTCTCTTCACCACTGCAAGGATAAATTGTTGAAAATGGAAGCGACAATGCGAGACCGCCTCGGTGACAATGTCACTATTGATCCTTCTGATGTGCTCCCAATCATTGTAGTGGGATCTCGAAAGGCCCAGCAGTGTAAAGAGGATCCTTCAGATCTGTTGAAGTCACACTGCTGTAGCATCCCAATTTGGGATGAAACCCAGTGGAATGTAGTTCTCGTGGATAGCCTCAATCCTTCTTGCAGTGGTGTTGAGGAGCTGCGGGAAAAGATTTCAAAAATTAAATCAAAATTTAAGATCCGTTTTCCCCTTTTGTGGTTCCACTGTCAGTTGATGTTCTGGTCAACTGATGACCCCTCCCTCTCTGTGCTGACATACCACCATCTCCAAGAAATCTGCATGAAGCACAAACTTGTCTCTTCAGCTGAGGAATTCCTTGCACTGATAACCACCTTCCACATGCTCGGTCTGTTTGTCTGTTCTGGCATTGATCGCATCAGAGAGGATCCAAACGATTCTGACAGCCTCTACAACTCTCCCATCTTCACCAAACCTATTGTTCTCTATCGGCAAATATCAAAAATTCTTGAAATTCCATTCCGTGACCTAGAAAGTCCCAAGTGTAATCTTACACCTGCCCAGCGAAAGTCTTTCAAAGATATTCAAAGAGAGGGAATCATCTCAGCCGCCTCCCTCGATCTGCTGGGAGTCCCAGACATTCTGGGATCATTCCCTGGATTCCACTCATACTTGCTACAGTCTCTGGTGAAGTGGGGGTTGGCTGCTCAAGTATCACAAGACTTAGGATTGGCTGCTCAAGTATCACAAGGCCCACTTCAGCTCTTCATTCCATCTGTCCTGCCTACACGTTCTGATGCCCACTGCACTCTAAGTGAGAGCCCTATTCCACAGCTGGCTCTGGCCATCATTGGTGAGGAGTCGGATGATTACTACCATCTTCCCCAGGGCCTCTTCCCTCACTTCATAGTTAGCCTCATGAACCACCATGGTGGTGGCTATGAATTGAGGAAGAGCAAAGGAAATGCCCAACCTCACTGCCGAGATGTTGTCACACTTACCAAAGATGCCTGTCAGGAAACAGAATTCCCTTACACTGTTTGTGCTGTGGACAACATCGACCACATCTCTGTCCACATCATTCCTGTTCTGGAGGATGAATCCAGCCTCCAGTGGTCCCCAGAAGATGTTGCAATCATCATTGAAGACATGAAGCATTCCATGGAAGAGGCTTATTCCAGGCTGTACCAGAGGTCCACTCAACCCCAAGTGATCCTCTGTTGCCCATGCTCACTTTGCCCTCTTGCTCAACAGAAGAAGCATCTTACTCGAGTGGACTGTGAGCGACTCACCCTTCACTGTTCGTCACTGGAATGTAACAGACCCTATGCCAAGAAGTGTTCCGGCACAATGGAGGCTATTCTGAAAGAGTTGAAAAGTAAGGGATTGAATGTCCAGGATCTCTACCCTAAGTTGTCACACCTTTCTATGTACATAGTCCATACCATCATGTGTGTAATGTCTCAGCAGCTTTATAGCTTATATTGTAAGTGTATAGACGATGAGTGTACACAGAGGTACATTCACTGCAAAGAGTCCATACAATACATGTATTCCCTCAAATACACAACATCCTATCCACCAACACTTTGTATAATACAGTGCATGTATTTGCAGATTACAATCACCATACTTGTCTATGCTTGAAGCATCCATGTAGCATGCAATGTATTGGACATTAGCTCACCTTCTGAAACAACATGTGATAGTTTCCATCTCAATCTCTCTCTTACAGGGACACAGAGGAAAACAGAGCCTGTTGAGCTTCCTAGTTCTCCTTCAAAGAAACAAGATGCTAAAACAAGTGAGAACCATACCAGATCTGCTGTCCACTGAGTACCTCCATTTATTTCAGGCGATATTTAAGTTGGCCGTTTTGTCCAAACCACACATGCACACATGACATTCCTGCAGTATAGACAGGTTTCACTGAAGTCAATAACATGTATACAATTCCACTACTTGATCCACCTCATGTAGACACTTGACCCACCTCATGTAGACACTTGACCCACCTCATGTAGACACTTGACCCACCTCATGTAGACACTTGATCCACCTCATGTAGACACTTGATCCACCTCATGTAGACACTTGATCCACCTCATGTAGACACTTGATCCACCTCATGTAGACACTTGATGCACCTCATGTAGACACTTGATCCACCTCATGTAGACACTTGATCCACCTCATGTAGACACTTGATCCACCTCATGTAGACACTTGATCCACCTCATGTAGACACTTGATCCACCTCATGTAGACACTTGATCCACCTCATGTAGACACTTGATGCACCTCATGTAGACACTTGATCCACCTCATGTAGACACTTGACCCACCTCATGTAGACACTTGATCCACCTCATGTAGACACTTGATCCACCTCATGTAGACACTTGATCCACCTCATGTAGACACTTGACCCACCTCATGTAGACACTTGACCCACCTCATGTAGACACTTGACCCACCTCATGTAGACACTTGATCCACCTCATGTAGACATTTGATCCACCTCATGTAGACACTTGATGCACCTCATGCAGACACTTGACCCACCTCATGTAGACACTTGACCCACCTCATGTAGACACTTGACCCACCTCATGTAGACACTTGATCCACCTCATGTAGACACTTGACCCACCTAATGTAGACACTTGACCCACCTCATGTAGACACTTGATCCACCTAATGTAGACACTTGACCCACCTCATGTAGACACTTGACCCACCTCATGTAGACACTTGACCCACCTCATGTAGACACTTGATGCACCTCATGTAGACACTTGACCCACCTCATGTAGACACTTGATCCACCTCATGTAGACACTTGATGCAACTCATGTAGACACTTGATGCACCTCATGTAGACACTTGATCCACCTCATGTACACACTTGATCCACCTCATGTAGACACTTGATCCACCTCATGTAGACACTTGATCCACCTCATGTAGACACTTATGTAATTCTCATAAATGTGTGCAGGTCTGAAGGGCAAGCCACAGCAGGAAGATCTGAGTAGGATTTCCAAGAAGGCTGGTGGTAACTGGAGGAGTTTACTGACGGAGTTAGGATTAGAAGAGGCCTCTATTGAGGAGTTTCGTCAGTCTAGCTTTGGTATTACATCTGAGGCATGTTTCAAGGGTTTGGTTCACTGGTTGAGTGGAAATGCCGACAAACCTGTTACTTGGGAGAAGTTACTGAAGGCTTTGAGAAATTCAAATATGGTAGGATTTGCTGATGATTTGGAAGAACAGCTGAGAAGGTAAAGGATAAGGACTGGTGTCACTTTAAATCTGCTTGTATGTATCATTCCTCTGTAACAACCTACTTAGTCTAGTAGATATTAATGTTTTCTATTATGTCTTAAGTTATTATGCTTCCTTGTGTCATTCTGTTAATATATTTTCTATTATAACACACTGTTTGGTAGTGAAGTTCTCAATAGATGGAAGACATTTTCATGCTACATTGGATCCATTGTAATCAGCTTCTATTGTACACCTATAGTCCCCCAAGTGAGGAAGATAATGTCCAGTCATCTCATCCCACCTCTTCAAAGAGCCCTGAGCACCAGCATCCAGTGCTGAGCACCCCAGAAGGTATAGTTATACTGTACATTCACCCAAGCATGATACATGCCATTCTGTACACTAGTGCATGGCTGTTGACCCTCTAAACTACGGACAGTGCTAACAAAGTGCATCCCTCAAATGTGTAAAGACCACACTATAGTACAGCCTGTCCACAATCATCATTATAGCAGGGAACCACCAGTCAATGGTGGACACATGTTGTCTAGTATAAAGTTGGTAACACATTGTTTTACACCCTTGTTAAGGAGCTACCTGTCTACAACAGCCACTAGGTTAGGAGTTAGTAGAAATCTTTATACAGAGATATAAGCCTGTAACTGTTAATGGAGGTATCCAGTGTGTCAGTGATCCATAGTAAATGTTATGTACAAACTTACTGCATCATTAAATTTATACTATGCCAATTATAGACTTTATGGAGCATTTTCAAAAGGAGTTCTTGACAGAAGGGGCAGTTGATGGTCAAATGATTGCTGACAAATTAGCCAATGAGAAAGTTATTCCTGAAGCTCTGAAGAACAAGCTAGCAAAAGAAAACGATGAATACAAAGTGGCCTCAGACATCTTTAACCATGTTAAAAAGCAGGGAAATCATGAGTCTGTTAAAACATTGTGTACCATTATGATGAATCAAGGGGGAATGAAACAGATGAACATGCTGGGGGAGAAGATGCTAGAATGCTTGGTAGCAAGTACGTTTACCACTTTTGTCCTGTACATACATAGTATTATGCATGCACACATGGTTACATACACAGCACAATGGCGTACTCACACACACACACGCACACATATGCACACACACACACACACACACACACACACACACACACACACACATACACATGCACACACACACACACACTTAACATGTACTACCGCAGCCTGCGGTGCTGACTATATTGTAAACTCCAATTTGGGGTGAGCCATCAGACATCAGTGAAGGAGAGACTCATTGCATATGGACCCAGCTGCCCCCACAATTCTGATGGCCCCCTAGTACAATCAGTGGTTGCCCATCTGTATACACAAGTTTGCAAGTTCCACGAGATGAGGAGGGCTTGACTGCAGCTAAATAGTGGTGCTGTGTCCACCTAACTCACAGTAATGGTGTTTCCCAACCCTAATGATCAGCACCCCGGAGACATTTGGTTTATTAGGAGCCACTATATACGTTTGTGGGACATGTCCGCACTAATTCAGAGGTGTGAAAATTTCGGTCTTTTTTACAGCTTCTGTTCTCAACTTGTAGTAAATGCAGAGCAGTAAGGTATTAAAGGGGCACTGAACCCAAAAACAAGTTGCTCTCAAAATGTATAGGGGCATGCATGAAAGTATAACTCAGGCACTGGTCATTTTTGCATATGTCGCTTAGTTTGTGAGTTATTCAAGCTCAAAGACCTAAAATGGCCTTGTAACATCACGATTTTTAGCACCATGTTTTTTCTGTGGTGTCAGCAAATGACGTAGTTGGTAGTGAACTGCCATAAGGGAAGTATATTTGGTGTTCACCTCATATCTCGCTGTCTTGCTTTGTTTTTTGCCCGCATCAACGGCAGTGACAGATAATTTCCATTGGTTAGCCTCAATCATCTTACTGTGCAGGTTTTTAAGATGGTTTAAGGAGCAATTAGCTTCTCTGAAGCTTGAAAATCCACCTTTCGGTGACTCAAACCGTACAGACTTTGTTTCGTATGCCATGCACTTTGCTTCACTATTTTGCGCAAAGAACTTGTGCACGAAGCATTTTGGAGGTCTTTTCGATTGTTAAAAACCAGTTTGCCTAAAATTGGCAAAGTTCATAGGTACTATAGCTGTCACAGGCCTTCTTTTCGGCTTATTTCCACAAATTTAAAACATCGCAGTACGTTCGTATTACTTCTTCAAATGATGGCACTAAGCCATTCATCTTAGATTCTGTCAAAATCAGCTCCTTTGAGCAATTTTCCATTGCCGTAAATTCATTCGAACTGGTGCAGCAGCATCTACGCCATACAAACGATCAACAGAATCCTACCAACTACATTTTTTGACATCATGAACCCATAAAGCATAGCGCTCAGGAGGTGTGACTTTGTGGGCACCATACAACTTGAATGTTATTCGCAAGCAAGCCTTGATATCATTTTTTAGGTTTTATAGAAGTGTCTATCATCTATTTTTGTCATAAAACGGTATCCTAAATTTTGAGCTCAGTGCCCCTTTAAGACACATAAACGTCCGGACGACTACCTTTTTGGAAGGCTTGCTTTAATTACAAAGAAACTAATGAGGTTTTCCTAACCCCTACTGAAAAGCAAAACGCTTTGGGTGCTACATGGCGGAATGCTTCCATGACTACTTTTCCACATAAATCACTATAACAAAACATTTACTAATTTTCCCATGCGGGTGAGTTGACCATTTGTTTCCAAAGCCGAGATCTGATCAATTGGCCCTGAAAAGCCAACATTCAGGCTCCCATAACTTGGGACAGGAACAAAAGTTCTCTCTCATGCACCCGCATGGAAAAGTTGTATATTTCAAATAGCTTGAAGTTGGCACCAAGAAACTGTCTCCAGCGCACGTGGGACATGTCCAGATTTGTTATGATAGCGCTCCTCAGTCTGTATAGTGATAAAATGTTATTTTTAGGTGCCTATAAAATATTAGTCACGCAGTTATCTCGTGTTTCGGGCAGATATTCAGACGTATACGAATGCCAAATCCGTGTTCAGTGACGTTTACTGTCGTCACTGCTGGTTTGTCACACGCTCACATGTGATCCAACTTGAGGTTCTTCAGAATTTTACTTTTCTTCTGGTGCAATGCACAGAATTGCTGAAGAATGGTTTATTTACTTTGTATTGGGAGTTCACTACACAACTCAACTTTTCCATACATGAGAAATTGTACTTGTGTCCGAAGTTGTGGGTGTTAGAAATTTTGCTGGTAAGCCCTGTTTTGCCATTACTCGGGTTTTGTAAAGAGTTGCTAGATCCCATGCATGGAGATTTTAGTAAATCTTCTGATATCACAGGGGCATTATAGCGCTTTTTGGAAGTTGGGGATTACAGGTGACAAAGTTATGGAATTTGTGGAATTTGTCACATTTTACCTATACGTCATTACTAACAGAAGGTGAACGTTGTAATACGTCATCAGTAGCGGGCGCTTACAGTGGTTTAGCGATAGCAGAATCTTTCGAATCCTATCGACTTTGAAAAGGCAAAAAGCCGTTTTGTGCCTTAATAAGTTTTGTTTAGGTATTTATAAAAGCACATCAATGTTTAGTCGCAATATTCAAGCTACACTAGTACCGTCAAAAAGGGCCAGGTACACGGATATCGACCTTCCCACCTCGAATGATCGTTGCAGAATGCCGAATTAATGTAAGAAAGTGCTGTGACAGGTAACTGCACTATACTATCCAGGATATCCTAGATCACGAATGAAACACTAGCTAAAATCAGCAAAATGTTAGCAGGCTCAGTCTACTTTCTGACTTTGTACTAATCGATTGATTTCGCACGCAAGCTAGTGCCATTGTCTCTGCGTCTTAGTCGTCAAGTATGCCACTTTTGCCGCAGATATGACTATCAATGACAAGAATATATGCATAAGAACTCACCGATACTTGTTGGAACCATTTAATGAAAAATAGAACTTTCCGCACAACAAATTGCCGACCACATCGATTGTTCACATAGTCAATAACATTGTAGGGCGCTTATTTCCAATGTACCATACAAATTTAAATGCCCAATACTGATGACGTGCACCTTACGTCATCCTAAAATGGCGGATTGGAACCGTCCTGCAAATGTATCGTGTTTTGGGGACGTGTACCCGGGACTTTTTCTGAACAAAAAAAAGAATCCGACGATTTAAAGTACTTTCGTCTACTTGTTTTCGCTGAGCGGGGATTATATAAGCAGGTTAGCCCAAGATATTACCATTTTAATTGTCATTTTTAGCCTTTTTTACCCGCTAAAAGTACATTTTTCGTTATAACTATTTCAATTGGAGTTATATGTTCTCCGCTCAGCTTCCATATCTTAAATGAACTTTACTCTTTCATCTCATGCCAGTTTCATCTCTTTGGGAGGCCGTCTACACGTCCCCAAATCAACGTTTAGAGAAAAAGTGTACCTTTTTCAAAATCATTTTTATACTTCTGCGTGGGCCTGTTTTGTAGTTTATTGTTTTGATAAATAACATTAAAACACTAAACAGTTGTAAAAATCGACGTACATTGTTGTTTAAGCTGTAAAATTAGATGTATATATTACCATTTCGAGCGGCGGCCATTTTCTTCCCCAGTCGAAAAGCGCTATAATGAGCCTGTGATAGTGTCATACCAGCTTACTCATTTTTGGGGTGTTCCTGTGCTTTGCACCCAAAACAGGTTATTTTTTATACTGGCCAATTATTTTCAACCTAGTCTCCACTGTGTCTGGCTTTCTCACTGTTTTCATAACAATTATGTAGAATTTGTAAACAAAGTTTGTTATTGTGCTAAATCTTGGGCATTTTATTGGAGCTACTCAGATTTTGAACCAGAAATGGGATATATCAGGCAAGGC
>CAUJGJ010000003.1:682843-690343 GCA_963170055.1 Halisarca cf. caerulea
GGAGTGTGGACAGTATTGTTCATTGCACTCTGTTGAGTGGATCAGTCTCCATTGCTGTACGTACGTACGTGTAGATGTCTGCTGCAAATGCACCCACTCTGCTGCATGATTAGTCAGTCTACCACGTAGCCTTGTTTTGGCAGGGTGGTCAACACAGGTGTCTATGCTATACTTTAGTATGTATTTATTATTCCACGTTTGTGTACGTATGTTATATAACCTTCATCTGTTGGTGTTGAGGTGGTATGCAGAACACATGGCTATCACAGGCTGCCTTTGTAACTCACAGTTTGGTTGTTTTACGTGATATATAATCCCTACATCATTGTCTGTGGTTTCTGTGGTTGTACATAGATCTTATGGCCTACATGGAGTGGTTGGTTGCAAGCATGCATGCAATATAGCAATATGGCTGGCTTTGGTCAGTCAGACTCAGTGTGAGACCTCTTTCAATAATGTTTTGAGTACGTGTACTTAAGGTATAATATCAGTTGAAGTACGTACATAATGTAGGGTGATTTGGTCTGTGTGTGCCACGCATTGGTCCAGTTCAATTGGTGTCTACACCAGTTTGCTACCATTTGCTTTGTTCAGGCACTCTGTATCTGTCTCCTTCCTACTCTGTTACCACTGGTGGCTAGAGGAGATTGGGGTCAGTCATTGTTTTGTACCCATACATGAAAAGCAGCACATACATACGGTACTTCCCATAGTAATTTTAACCATTGTTATGACAAACGAATGAGCGAACGGATGAGTGAACTTGTTTTTTTACTTGTGTATTTCCTGTGAGGGTCACCTCCTATTTACGTGTACAATGTGGTGTACACTGCCCGGGCATGTGCCTTTGTTGCTATTTGGTCTGCCCTCTTGTGGTGCACTGGGTGGCTCTTTACACTTGGTTGATGCTGGGTTCTCTCTTTGGTCCTTACTAAACACACCTTGTGCAAGTTTATATCAGTCAGTGCTGGTCACAGGCTGTGTGTGGTTTGACAATTGTGCTGTGTGGTTGGGGGGTCTTCCAGGCAGTAATGTACATTCACATACCTGCCGTAGTAACACTGGACTTTGAACACCTTCCGGAGTAGTGTGTCCTTGCAGGAGTTATTATTGCTGTCTGATACATGCACTTTACAATATTCACAGCTTTGTGATTGGTACATTGCTGTACATGCAGGTATGCTCTTGAGGGTTATAGGTTGCTGGTTGTTGCAGTGGTATGGCATGTTGCTATTCATTTCACTGCTGAAGTTTCTATGATGCAGTTGCAGTGTGCTACGACGCCGGTTTAGAGGGTGTGGTGTGTAGATTGGCCTTGTGTGCAGGTTGGTGTGGCTAAGGGAATGTACCTAGAGTAGAACCTCTCATATCCGGGCAGTTTGGGACCAAGGGGTGCCCGTAATTGTGAAAGTGCCCGTAAGTATGAATCCTCTAGTACCTACAGTATGTGGACTTTGAGACGTTCAACACTTTAAATATTCTTTTTTCTTTAATTTCCTTTGAGCAGTGACAAGTGGATGCTTTCTACCAGTCATTTTACCTGATATTACGCAAGCACATTCCCCACATGGTACAGCTATAGACCCATAATGTAGTCCACATTAGTACTGATATTAGGAGTACATGCATGAAACACTGCCCGGTTGAGTGAGGTGCCCGTAAGTACG
Organism: Halisarca cf. caerulea; assembly: GCA_963170055.1. Classification (NCBI taxonomy): domain Eukaryota; kingdom Metazoa; phylum Porifera; class Demospongiae; order Chondrillida; family Halisarcidae; genus Halisarca; species Halisarca cf. caerulea. The sequence continues at coordinate 684,511 of CAUJGJ010000003.1, forward strand.
GGGGACCGGATATGCGAGGTTCTACTGTACTGTTAACGCGTTATTCAATTTCATAGTATTTGGTACATCACTAGCACCGAGCATGGCTTGCTGTTGTGTTATAAGGGACTACAGTGCAGTCAGTCTTGTACTATGCATGCACACACACACAGGCACATATCACACACACACACACACACACACACACACACACACACACACACACACACACACACACACACACACACACACACACACACACACACACACACACACACACACACACACACACACACACACACACACACACACACACACACACACACACACACACACACACACACATTGTTGTACCTTTGCTAACATGTGTGTATACAGGGGTCACTGTTCTTTGTGTGACATTGTACTCTCTCATCCACTCAAGCTCTACAGAGGTCACTGTTCTTTGTGTGACATTGTACTCTCTCATCCCCTCAAGTACAGGGGTCACTGTTCTTTGTGTGACATTGTACTCTCTCATCCACTCAAGCTCTACAGAGGTCACTGTTCTTTGTGTGACATTGTACTCTCTCATCCACTCAAGCTCTGCAGAGGTCACTGTTCTTTGTGTGACATTGTACTCTCTCATCCACTCAAGCTCTACAGAGGTCACTGTTCTTTGTGTGACATTGTACTCTCTCATCCACTCAAGCTCTACAGGAGTCACTGTTCTTTGTGTGACATTGTACTCTCTCATCCACTCAAGCTCTACAAGGGTCACTGTTCTTTGTGTGACATTGTACTCTTTCATCCACTCAAGCTCTACAGAGGTCACTGTTCTTTGTGTGACATTGTACTCTCTCATCCACTCAAGCTCTACAGAGGTCACTGTTCTTTGTGTGACATTGTACTCTCTCATCCACTCAAGCTCTACAGGGGTCACTGTTCTTTGTGTGACATTGTACTCTCTCATCCACTCAAGCTCTACAGAGGTCACTGTTCTTTGTGTGACATTGTACTCTCTCATCCACTCAAGCTCTACAGGGGTCACTGTTCTTTGTGTGACATTGTACTCTCTCATCCACTCAAGCTCTACAGGGGTCACTGTTCTTTGTGTGACATTGTACTCTCTCATCCACTCAAGCTCTACAGGGGTCACTGTTCTTTGTGTGACATTGTACTCTCTCATCCACTCAAGCTCTGCAGAGGTCACTGTTCTTTGTGTGACATTGTCCTCTCTCATCCAGTCAAGCTCTACAGGGGTCACTGTTCTTTGTGTGACATTGTACTCTCTCATCCACTCAAGCTCTACAGGGGTCACTGTTCTTTGTGTGACATTGTACTCTCTCATCCACTCAAGCTCTACAGAGGTCACTGTTCTTTGTGTGACATTGTACTCTCTCATCCACTCCAGCTCTACAGGGGTCACTGTTCTTTGTGTGACATTGTACTCTCTCATCCACTCAAGCTCTACAGGGGTCACTGTTCTTTGTGTGACATTGTACTCTCTCATCCACTCAAGCTCTACAGGGGTCACTGTTCTTTGTGTGACATTGTACTCTCTCATCCACTCAAGCTCTGCAGAGGTCACTGTTCTTTGTGTGACATTGTCCTCTCTCATCCAGTCAAGCTCTACAGGGGTCACTGTTCTTTGTGTGACATTGTACTCTCTCATCCACTCAAGCTCTGCAGAGGTCACTGTTCTTTGTGTGACATTGTACTCTCTCATCCACTCAAGCTCTACAGAGGTCACTGTTCTTTGTGTGACATTGTACTCTCTCATCCCCTCAAGTACAGGGGTCACTGTTCTTTGTGTGACATTGTACTCTCTCATCCACTCAAGCTCTACAGAGGTCACTGTTCTTTGTGTGACATTGTACTCTCTCATCCACTCAAGCTCTGCAGAGGTCACTGTTCTTTGTGTGACATTGTACTCTCTCATCCACTCAAGCTCTACAGAGGTCACTGTTCTTTGTGTGACATTGTACTCTCTCATCCCCTCAAGTACAGGGGTCACTGTTCTTTGTGTGACATTGTACTCTCTCATCCACTCAAGCTCTACAGAGGTCACTGTTCTTTGTGTGACATTGTACTGTCTCATCCACTCAAGCTCTACAGGAGTCACTGTTCATGTCAGTGAGGACCAATGATTGCTCTCACTTACATGTGCAGGTACGTATTCTTGGTTGCCCAGGTATATCACCTTCAGCAGTTTTTACTGTTTATGTACGTGGGTCAGTGTGTGCATGTACGTGTGTGTGTGTGTGTGTGTGTGTGTGTGTGTGTGTGTGTGTGTGTGTGTGTGTGTGCATTTGTGTGTGTGCTTACCACCTGTGTAGTGTGTACATACGGACCTACTCCTACCACCTGTGTAGTGTGTACATACGGACCTACTCCTACCACCTGTGTAGTGTGTACATACGGACCTACTCCTATGACCTGTGTAGTGTGTACATACGGACCTACTCCTACCACCTGTGTAGTGTGTACATACGGACCTACTCCTACCACCTGTGTAGTATGTACATACGGACCTACTCCTACCACCTGTGTAGTGTGTACATACGGACCTACTCCTACCACCTGTGTAGTGTGTACATACGGACCTACTCCTACCACCTGTGTAGTGTGTACATATGGACCTACTCCTATGACCTGTGTAGTGTGTATATTAGAGCTTGTATTTCCCCAGAACTTCAGTATTCATCTCTAGAAGTGGTTTTCCTGTGAACTGGAGCATCTGAAATGGCAAAAGTGCAGATTTGTCCAGCAAACCACAGATACACTCACTGCACAGATGAACACTATCACTGTGAATTAGTGGACCATTATTTATTTATTTATTTATTTATTTATAATTAATGCTATTCTCAAGTTCAATGAGTTGAAATTCTGATTGACTTAATATTCCAATTAATTAGTATTACACAACATCCCATTGTTGACATGTACTTTCTAGTTAACAGGTATTACTCATTTTTCATGACTCACTTTTATCTTAAACGGGAGATGGCAATAGCATTAGAAGGAAGGAGGATGTGTGTGCACACAAATACACTAAAATGTGTGTTGTCCGTGGTCAACTGCCTTTTCTAGCATATATATTTGATGAGATGCAATGAATTCGAGAGAGCTAGGAACTGCTGAGGTCGATCATATCATGGACAGACACAAATCCTATTTTATATATACGTATATACACAAACACGTGCTATACGTTCGAATACATCATAACACGTCATCACAAAAATGGCGGGTCCCGAACTCTTCATAGTCTCGCGTCGCACAGACCCTATTCTCGCCTCCATTTTTTTATTATGACGTCACACGGTCGGCGAGAATGGGTCTGGTCAACAGCGTATACCACTTTTGTTCTGGAACCACCGCGTTTCTGGTGGCTCATTAATATGCAGTTGCTAAGATAATAATGATATTCATATATCGAACGCGAGAGAACAGGTACAGTATTATAATGTCAACTGTGAACAAAGTTCAGAGCCTCGCGATTGCTAAAAGAATACTTTCTTTTAGATACTCCTTCCTCCTTACTTTTTGCATTTTGCCCTTTGCCCCTTTTTTCATTTCTGGGTGCCATTAGTCGCTACTGGCTGAAGCCTAAAGGTTCCCTAGGTTAAATATCAACTGAAAGGAAAGTTACATTTAAAACTGATAGAAGTTGAATTGTATGTTCAATTCCATTTTCACTAGTTTGCAGCAGGCAAATGAAACTGTTGTGTGTGCTTATTCTTTGAGTTGCATGTATACTTATAGACTAAAATGGATACAAAGTTAGCAACCTTGTTGACACTGTGTCTCATGTACATGATGTACATACCTTGTCATAATTTGAGACAAGACTGCATGTGAATGTAGCTTGTTAATTTGTGATACTTGGCATTTGTGCATATGGACATGAACTCATGTCATACATTTGACTTGTTTGATGCTCATGCATAAAATTGGTTCAAATTTTGGTGTATATTTAATTGCATTGAAATCCCTGGTTTCTGCAAAGGGCTGTCTTCATACATATTTTACTTGGATAATTGGGTTAAAAGCTGAATTTAACGAAACTATACGTAGATATCAGTTTGAAAGTTACATCATATAATATTGGGTATTAGACATTTTATACTACATAACCATAGAGTGTCCCTGATTGGGCATACGGGTGCATCTATGCATGGTTCCACAAACGTACTACATCTCCAATATTTAGACTTTTGATAAATAATAGTCACAGTGATTACACTGTCTTTGAAGTAAAAGCAAATCTTACATATTCAGGAAGAATGTCACCTTAAGCTCGATAAAGGACTTCACATGGGAGAAATGTGTTGCTGAAGTACAGAGTAAGCTCCCAACACTTCTTCTGCTTTTGAAGAATATAGGCAAGCACGAGACCCCCACCGAGATTTACCGTATTCTGTAGGAAGAGATACAAAAGTATCCTTCCCGCTGACAAAAGCCTTCGATTGTCTGCTGCTCTTTCTCCTTCGAACCCGAGATACATAATCTCTTCGAAGCTTTAGTTATGGCCTCGCGCAAACAACACACAAACTCAGGAAAATGAAGACAAAACGGCCAGCGAACGATACGATTCAACTCCCAACGAGACGAGACACTATTTAGTCAAAAAACGCCTAGCGGATAATAGTGCTGTTTCCGTTTTGTTGTCACCAGATGTCCGGACACGATAGACCCTCAGAACAAAAGTGGTATACGCTGTTGACCAGACCCATTCTCGCCGACCGTGTGATCATAATAAAAAAATGGAGGCGAGAATAGGGTCTGTGCGACGCGAGACTAAACTCTTCATTGGGCGTACACCTGGTACAGTCTCCATGCAACCTGGTCCTAACCTCGAGGATCATCTCTATTGTCCGTTTCTTCTCATCATTGGCTGATTCAGGAGTTCTGATGTGCGTTTAGTGGTCTTTTGAAGCTGGAAATCAGGGTAACTTGTCGCGTGACCTTCCATCTATCGAAGAAGTCGACACTGGTTAGATTGCAGCCGAACGCTCAGCTGAGACGTCTATTCCTAACACTTACTGATGTGTGCCCTGTGCTTGTGAACGGTTTCCTTAGAGACTTTGACATTTACAGGTAAGAATGTTTTTAGTGTTGACGAAATGTGTGTAAGGTAAAAGCAGGCAATGTCGGGAAGCTGGTACTCTCCAGGAACGTTCCTATACTTGTCATTCAGTAGACTGATTGGGTACAAGGGCCTAGAATAGACGCAGAATATGGCGGTACACTTTCCTTTAATCTCCTTCGGCTGTTCAGTTCTTATACTGAAAATTGCAGGACATGGTTAATTACCGAAATTACCAGCTTCCCGAAATCTTCTACTTTTGCCTTACCTAAAATATACGTACCTGCCACTTGAAGTAAGCGTCGTAAGCTTCGGGTTTCGTTGGACCATGTCCTGACTGTGCTGGGTTATCTTGTACTCTGTGTGTCTCCTTTTGGCTTGTCATGAGTATGGACACCTTTGGGTCTTGTGGCACATCCACGGGGTTGCTTTTAACCCGTGCTGTAGCGTGGACAAAGTAGTTATCACATGTTCCCTTTTAGACCTGTCAACTCATTTCATCTCTTCACTATAGCATTGCTCCGTGCATCCAATCTCACATGCTGTGCAGTTACATATTCAGTGAACCCTCTCTAATCCGACACTCAATGGGGCTTGATAGAAATGTCGGATTAGGAGGTTGTCGGATCACACAGTGACTATTAGCATACTTTAATATGGTGACAGTACACCTCATGATTGCCAGATTAGAGACTCTGAGAATGTCGGATTATAGAGGTCTCACTGTATCTGAAATGACTGAAAGTTAGTATATCACAAATTAAACTCATGCAAGTGCAG
>CAUJGJ010000003.1:695343-775343 GCA_963170055.1 Halisarca cf. caerulea
GGTGACTTTAGACTGAGGCTTAAACACCACTTGACATAAGTGGGTGCCATCGCATGCCTTTCATACTTTTTGCAGATAAAGCTTGCTTTTGTTGCTCCCAAAGAAGTCTCATTGGACTTCCTTCTTGAAACATGTTGTCTTTACTTGCAATCTGCAACATGTCTTCAGACATACTGTCATCCAGTTCTACAGTAGATTGCTGTTGAAGTGCATTTATTGCTGCCAGCAATGTGGAAGATTCCCGCTGAGCAGAGGTAATTCCTGTCTTCATTTGCTGGTGCTTCTGCTGTTTTTCAGGAGTGTTCAAATAACGCAGATTGACATGGCTATCTGGGGCTAACGACTTTTCTTTCCCTTTGGCAGATCTTGAAAGCATTTTACGTAAACTATTTCGATGAGCATTGCAGTTCTGACAGCGAGTTTGAACACCTTGACAGATGAGAAGCTGACACCCTTCAGATCGAATTGTACCAACAATAGTGCCGCTTTCTCCTTCTACTGGGTACTGGGTATCCTGGCGAGCTGTAACGGTAACTCCATTCTGGCCCTTAAATACTCCCTTCCTTGCTTTAGCGAGTGGAATAAAGGCTTGGTCAGGATTTCCGGCACATATCTTGTGTTCGTTTATGATACGAAGAAGAGTATTGACTCCGGAACAATCTAATACTCTTGGTATTCCACTGAGAGGGGCACATCGAAAAGGGGTTACTTCTAGCCCATGCAGTGATGCTGACCATGTGCCATCATCTGAGATGACAACGCAATGTGTTGTAACAGACTGGCTGCTTGAGGGTACAACAGTAACACGCATGTAAATTGTACGATGGGCCTCCAATTGTTTAGTCCACATAGGGGGTGGATCTGGTAAAGATATACGTGCATGAGGCTTGTTAACCTCAGTCTTTTTCCAGTAACCCTTCCTCTTTCTATCCAAACCAGGCATAGTTACAAATCGACTACAAAAAGGATCACAAAACATGCAGATATGAATATTTAAGACATTAATGAGGGGAAACAAAAAAACGTTACCAATAACTTCGGAATTACACAGAAGTCAAGTCCTTAAATAATACATGTCGTGCACCACGCCACTCTACCACATGCAATCACACTATTCATATACACATTAGAGCCGAATCTAAAGATGTGATCGTACACGAGGCTCTGAACGTCATCGTGTAAAAGCACAAGCAAAACGGATTTGCCAAAGAAGAAGCGAAGGTAGACTGTTCATTTTTCTACCACGCCATACAGTTCAATGTCGGCTAACCCATACGTTTTTAAAAGCTGCTCACTTAATCCAAATGCAGTGACATGAGGCTCAGAACCTCCCAGACTTACGTATCGTACTTCTCCTACGCGAGCGAATCGAACAACCTTCCAACTCGGTCTACCGAAACAAAAGGACAATGAACAAAGCCTATAAGGGAAGTTTTATATAGTTTAATAGGCTATAGATTGCCTATGGACGATAGTATTCCGCTCTACACATTATATAAAGGAAGTACAAGCCGAGACACGGATGTTTCCTCTATATACAATATAAAAGCTGTACTTAAAAGTCACGTGATAAACGAGTTTCCTATCCATACCCTTTCCCTTATTATACTATCTATGGTCGACTCCAGAGATCGACTCAATCGCGCTCACTGGAGATGGCCGAGGTGCCTACAATGGCCGGTCGTTGTCCCTGCAGTGGTTGGAGACCAGCGTACCATATATACCTGGATTCAGACCAGCTATCAGGTGTAGTTGTTGTGTGATGTATTCCGTTAACTTATCGCTTATCACGTCCGAAGTGTTCTCGAACCATCGTCCGTTGTTGTCACTGCACGCAGTCCTGCTTCTTCTCCAGTCGTGAAATGTAGCAATCACGTTTCACGGATTTAGTGTTCCTTCGAAGGATGACCTGTTTGTATGCATGCGTATACTTATTCGTGTTTAACTTGTATCCCGAAACAGCCTTGCAGTGTTGAAATCCTGTACTTTTACTGAGTTTGGTGTTGTCTAGTTAGTCCGCTGTTTGGTTTCAGAGTCATTGTGTTCTTTCGCTCACTCGTGTAGTCTTACGAAAACTACATTACAAGGAGAACGTAATCGAAGCAGCGGATTGCAGACAACTCGGGAGCTCTGAACAATGGGAGTGGAGGACACTGTTGCCGTTAATTGTTGTATCCAAACCACGAAGCTGTCAAGACAAAGCGATCACTGTCCTGCACAAGAGTGAGCTCTGGGGGAAAGATGACATTATAAAGAACCTACTGAGTGAGTTCATTGTTCTGGTTTGATGTAGCGTACTTACTTCTCTGTGAACATGTTCACTGCTGTTGTCATTTGGCTCTCCACATTTCCTAGGTAGTATACACCATACACACACAGGATGGTGGTTGTAGTGGGTTATGTACACACCTGTATGCAACCTGGTCATACACACACAGGATGGTGGTTGTAGTGGGTTATGTACACACCTGTATACAACCTGATCACACACACAGGATGGTGGTTGTAGTGGGTTATGTACACACCTGTATACAACCTGGTCATACACACACAGGATGGTGGTTGTAGTGGGTTATGTACACACCTGTATACAACCTGGTCATACACACACAGGATGGTGGTTGTAGTGGGTTATGTACACACCTGTATACAACCTGGTCATACACACACAGGATGGTGGTTGTAGTGGGTTATGTACACACCTGTATACAACCTGGTCAGTTGGGTTGGTTCTGAGCACTGAGTCCTACCACTTCAATGTACACATTGAACAACAGTTGACTTGCAAGTCCTCTACACTAAGCCAGGGTTGTAATGAGTGTGCTGATAACTTGTGTGAATGGTTAACTTGTGCTGTAAGAGAACATGTATAATCATGGCTAGTGTCAGAACTAGACCACCTTTGTCTGTATAATGTCATTCTAATCCTCATTCATGATTTTACCATGTGAAGGAACATAGGAACATATAGCCACCAGTTTAGAGCTCCTGTCCTGTCCAACATATTGCATGGTACATACTGGTACTGTGAGACCTCTCTAATCTGACACTCTGTGGGGCTTGAAAAGAACCTCAAATTAGGAGGTTGTCAGGTTACAGAGTGACTCTTAGCATACTTCAATATGGTGACTGTACCTCATCAGATGGTCGGGTAGAGAGAATGTCGGATTACAGAGGTGTCGGATTACAGAGGTTTCACTGTATGTTGTATTTGATGCATGGTGTTCTCTGAACTTTGCAACAGGACTCACTAGCATACTTGCCATGCATGCAGATCCACCTTCACCAATCCTACAGGTGAAGTGGATCTCAGGGACAATCATAATGGATGCATTCTACAATGTATTCATGTGTGCTGGGTCCTATCTTGAGAGTGGATACTTGTAGATCACCAACCATGCAAAGCATCTACATCTGTATTCAAACACTGCGGCCTCTCATTGTTTGAGATTGTGTTGTGTGAATACTGTTTGATGTTGTGTTGTGTACTGTTTGATGTTGTGTTGTGTACTGTTTGATGTTGTGTTGTGTACTGTTTGATGTTGTGTTGTGTACTGTTTGATGTTGTGTTGTGTACTGTTTGATGTTGTGTTGTGTACTGTTTGCTGTAGTGTGAATATACTGTTTTGATGTTGTGTTGTTTCTGATTGTCAATAACTGCAGTGTTGGTAGAACTGTGTGAGATGGGAATACTAAATCATGAAGAGATTGAGGAAATAAAGAAAATGAAGGGAGACTTGTTGGACAGACTAGTAGTGATCCTCTGCAGTAAGGATTCAGATGTCATAACAAAGTCAGCAGAGGTTGTGAGAAAACATAGGTACACTGACCTTGGGAAGGCACTACTGAGTAAGTTGTGTACTAGTGCCAATGTCTTATTACATACCAATCTATCTGCCATCCCATACTTGATGCTGTGAAGTGCAACTTTTAATGGAGACCATTACATGTACATGTATATGACTGATTGTGTGTACTGCACTGTCGTGGTTGGTTCATGTGTGCATTGACATTTCATGTGTACAGTACAAATTGTACACATGAACAGTGCCTTATTCACATGATAGGAAGAGTGAATCATTCCACCTGTTCCGCGTTCAATTCGAACAAGGTAACCCTTCTTCTAACTGTCGAGATCGTTTGTCGAAGGAAATCGCCATTTTGAGCATGTGACCTAATGTCACATTATTGCACAATCCGTCTTTCTTCGTACAGCTGCTAACAACGTTGTTGTCGGTCGATCATAGTAATGTTGTTGGTCGAAATTTCTCCTTTTGGTTATCAGCAAGCGCAATTGTGAATTTCAGGGTGGGGTGTTGCTTCAGCTAGCTTACAAGTCAAAATTAGTTTAGCCCCTTACAAACCCAAGAGTAGGCCATGTAGAAGTATGGATATATACAAAAACATGTTTTAGTATCTATGGTAGAAGATGACCCTGATGATGACTTTGATGACAGCAGTGAAGTTTGCAATGGTGATGGCAACATTTTTAGTATCCACTAGCAGGTGAGCCCGCCTTCGGTGGGCTCACCTGCTATGTCACGATGTGTGCATTATTGTATCATGTGCATTGTTGCATCATGTGTATTGTTGAGTTGCATGAGCAATGACTGTGAACATAATTAATATGTTTCCAGGAATGCCAATTGTGTACTACCGTATGCGAGTTAACTTTCGCGGGACTAAACTTTCGCGGATTGCGGATTTTCAAATTTTCGCGGTTTTTATTTTCGCGGATGCAGGGGTCACTAATATTATATTACTTGTATGCACTAGTATATCTATACTAATAAAAATAATGAAGCTGAGTGGATTTTTTGCTGTTAGCGTCGAAATTAGCGAACCAAGTCCAATTCTGTTCCTGTCTTGAGGTTTGGTTGTAATGATTCGCCGATTAGAAGTCTCTCAACGGACGAAATAGGCCTACCTTCGAACGAGAAGCTAGACCGCCGCAAGTATCAGCCTGTGACCATGGATACTCGACTTTCACAGATGAAGTGGGAACTTTGCCAGTTCTATGATCGGCAGTTTCAAGATGTTCGAAGTGGAGAGTTGTGTACGTGGATATCATGTTTATGGGGCACGGTGGACTCCTCTTATTGGAGAAGATCTTCAATGCGTGCGCTTTGCTTTAATATTCGCGGACGGAATTATTCGCGGATGGCTCCCGAACCGCGAATACCGCGAAAGTTTAGTCCCGCGAAAGTTAACTCGCATACGGTATACGGTTGCAGGAGTAGTTCATGTATTATAATATGAGAAATGAAAATACAAATTTTAAATGATTAGTGCAAAACTTCTTTGTAGACAATATTTCTAGTTACCGAGTGAAGCGAGGTTGATTACTTCTGCTGTGCAGGGACCTGATCTCTCGTTTGGCCTGCGTGGCTGCAATTTGCTGATTTTGTCCCATTTCTGTTTTCTTCTTTAATGAAATGCTCGTTTGTCAAAGCGTTTGGGAGCAAGGCGTGTCAATACTCGGGTTGGGGCACAGATAAAGAATACCTTTCAGTGAAAGCAATTTGCGGTTGGAATTTTTTAGGGGTTGGAAGCTGGAGAGTCTGGTGTACATGCATGTTGAAGCTTCCCCCCTGCCCCCCCCCCCCCACTGGATAGAACCCTGCTGTATGTGTGTGTGTGTGTGTGTGTGTGTGTGTGTGTGTGTGTGTGTGTGTGTGTGTGTGCGTGTCATGTGTGTGTTCATGTGTGTGGGAGAGAGAATGCATGTGTGTGTGTGTTGTGTGTGTGGGGATTCTACCTAGGATGAAAATTTTGGGGTGGAAGCTTCCTCCCGCTCCCTTGCTAAATAGAAGCCTGGTATGTGTGTATATATTATGTATGTGTGTTGTGTATGTGCATGTGTGTGTGTGTGTGTGTGTGTGTGTGTGTGTGTTTGTACATGTCATGTGTGTATGTGTGTGTGTGTGTGTGTTTGTACATGTCATATGTGTGTATGTGTGTGTGTTATGTGTGTGTGTGTGTGTGTGTGTGTGTGTGTGTGTGTGTGTGTGTGTGTGTGTGTGTGTGTGTGCAGGGGCGCCGGACCGGTCCGGCAGGTCCGGCACTTGCCAGACCAATATTTTGTATTACCCCAATATTTTTTTGGCATGTATATATACATGACATTGTATAGAGTACTATGGTATGATCTTGCAGCTTACTAATATGGCTCCCTTGATTGAAATAGTGACGTCACAACCACTGTCCAGTGTATCAGCGTTTGGGCGCGATATGGCTAAAGTTATCCCAGCTAAGTTCTATCCACCCAAAAGCTAAGTTCCATCCACCCAAAAGTTTCAAGTTTCCTTTGCATTCTTTTGGATCCAAGGGAGAGAAACGGTCATTTCGAGCTGAATGGTGCTCTCAATACGATTGACTTCACTACAATAATGCTGCCGATGCTGTTTTTTGCCATGTTTGTCTCACGGCGGAGTTAGGTAGTATACACCATACACACACAGGATGGTGGTTGTAGTGGGTTATGTACACACCTGTATACAACCTGGTCATACACACACAGGATGGTGGTTGTAGTGGGTTATGTACACACCTGTATACAACCTGGTCATACACACATAGGATGGTGGTTGTAGTGGGTTATGTACACACCTGTATACAACCTGGTCATACACACACACACAGGATGGTGGTTGTAGTGGGTTATGTACACACCTGTATACAACCTGGTCACACACACACAGGATGGTGGTTGTAGTGGGTTATGTACACGACTGTATACAACCTGGTCACACACACACAGGATGGTGGTTGTAGTGGGTTATGTACACACCTGTATACAACCTGGTCATACACACACAGGATGGTGGTTGTAGTGGGTTATGTACACACCTGTATACAACCTGGTCATACACACACACAGGATGGTGGTTGTAGTGGGTTTTGCATGTACACACCTGTATACAACCTGGTCATACACACACAGGATGGTGGTTGTAGTGGGTTATGTACACACCTGTATACAACCTGGTCACACACACAGGATGGTGGTTATAGTGGGTTATGTACACACCTGTATACAACCTGGTCATACACACACAGGATGGTGGTTGTAGTGGGTTATGTACACACCTGTATACAACCTGGTCACACACACAGGATGGTGGTTGTAGTGGGTTATGTACACACCTGTATACAACCTGGTCACACACACACAGGATGGTGGTTGTAGTGGGTTATGTACACACCTGTACACAACCTGGTCAGTTGGGTTGGTTCTGAGCACTGAGTCCTACCACTTCAATGTACACATTGAACAACAGTTGACGTGCAAGTCCTCTACACTAAGCCAAGGTTGTAATGAGTGTGCTGATAACTTGTGTGAATGGTTAACTTGTGCTGTAAGAGAACATGTATAATCATGGCTAGTGTCAGAACTAGACCACCTTTGTCTGTATAATGTCATTCTAATCCTCATTCATGATTTTACCATGTGAAGGAACATAGGGACATATAGCCACCAGTTTAGGCCTTCTAGATTTTGATACGTTAAATGCAAATAGAGTTCTTAATCTTTGTTGGAGAAAGATGAGACATTCTTATCAGTAGAGGGTCTGGAGTTATTCCAATTGTAGTGTGTGCCACATGGCCCTGATTGTCTCAGAAATGGTCGGGATAGCTGTCCTAAAACACCCACGGTTGTGTAGATCAGTCAGTTCCTTGCTGTTTGATGATGTGTTGTGTACTGTTTGATGTTTAATATTCATGATTGTCCATAACTGCAGTGTTGGTAAAACTGCAAGAGATGGGGATACTAAATCATGAAGAGATTGAGGAAATGAAGAAAATGGAGGGATACTTGTTGCACAGACTAGTAGTGATCCTCTGCAGTAAGGATTCAGATGTCATAACAAAGTCAGCAGAGGTTGTGACAAAACATGGGCTCACTGTGTATGGGAAGTACCTACTGTGTAAGTTGTGTAGTATTCCCAATGTCTTATTACACACCAATCTATCTGCCATCCCATACTTGATGCTGTGAAGTGTAACTTTTGATGGAGACCATTACATGTACATGACTGATTGTGTGTACTGCACTGTTGTGGTTGGTTCACGTGTGGATTCACATTTCATGTGTACAGTACAAATCCTACAAATCTGCACATTCTACGAGCTAAGCGATTTTCAAAATTGGTGCTATTACGTACAGGCCTCCAGCAAACCAGGGCATATATTGTGCTGTAACTTGCTTAGTGTTAATTATGCAGTATGCACACACCTTTGTATAAACATATTCATAGAAGGGTCTGGCTACAAGATGTTGCCTGTCCACAGAGGATTCTTGCATCTCAGTGTCATTGAAAAGTTCCCACTTTGTAATCGTGATAACAATATATTACAATATGTTTACAACTACGATATGAGGAAGTTACTATGAATCATGATACGAAGAGATAACGATTATTCTGTGTTTAGAATCAACCAAAATTACAATATCCTTAATAATAAGAATGAAGTGTTGGTATGTGACGTATGCACGAGGAGTTCTGCAATATCTGCTTGAGATTGTGTGAGAGTCATTTAGGGCAAGGTTTGCAACAAGCATATAGTTTTGCATTTGCAGTGAGAGACTCCCAGTAGACTCATCCTTGGAAACTACACTTTGCCGTTGCTATCGGCAATGAAGTATAAGAGAGTTGGTAATTCTTGTAACTGGGTGAATGCAGTTCCTTCATTTGCTCATGTATTGTAGTCTGTCCCTTTGTACTTCTTAGCAGAATATGCTGTTCCCGATCCTCCTGGTGCTCAGCTCTTTGAACTGAAGTTTCTTACAAATGGAGGATGTGTCTAGACCATTCTTGTGCCATCGTCCACTTTGCTTAGTTGGAATACAATTATTCCTCACTCGCACGGGAAATATTACTTAGGAAACCTTATGCAGCGAATGAATGAGGTGTAAATATAGAGATGAGCATATTTTCAGAAATAATGATTAAAATATGATTTCATCCTAATCATCATCTGATCGTTATAGGATACATTTACCATCACGATACTATGATTTTACTATCGTAATGCGATGAAAGGTGTTAACGATTGCAATATGATATGGGAACTATTTTGTGACAAGTACACTACCCTCCAAAGGAATGTTAACAGTGACGTCATGTAACAAATAACGGCAACGATGTATGCTTGAATCTAAATTTCAATAGAGATACTAATGTCTACTGCATGTATTTGATAGCATTTCTTTCATTTCTGTTGCTAAAGAGCCATTTTGTGCTGCTGTAAAACTCTGAAGTCGTCGTAATCGAATGAGGAGTCGAAAGTGTTCCAACGCGAAGATGTTGCACAAATGCGGGTACTATCTTTGTGAATTTTCATGAATTTGCACAGGTATCTAGATACTCTGCAACAACAGTGCTATGTCCAAGTCTTCCTGCATTCCCAAAAGCCCATTTTATAGGCATAGGATGCTCTGTTCGGTTCTGGGACAGTTATTTGGGTCCTGATAAGGGGACAAATGTGGGGTGCAGTCGACACTGAACCACGTTTCATCTAAGCCTTTTAAAGAACAATTATTTCCTATTACTTCCCCAAACGATCAAATCTCACACCAAAATAATGTTACCTATCATTTTTCTTACTCCACTATGCTACACTTCAGAATGAAAAATCGTCGGTGAGAGCAATAAATTGGATCAGTTATAAGAGGACCGCAACAAGTGCTGATCTTGATCCTGTGGAGTATGTGGGATGTTTTGTCACATTTGATTCAAGATGATTGTCCTAGAACCTTTGATGAACTGTGGCAGTGTTTCGTTTGGTGGGAGGTTTAAAATATGTGCACAATTCACAACGATCTTATCGACAGCGTGCCTGACTGTATGCAAGCATATCAACCATTAAGGAGGAGGAAAGTATTTTTTTGACAATTTCCAATATTCCTCAACATTTCAGGCACAGATAGTAATAGTTATTCACCAATATTTTATAGGGTGAAGGTAAATCAGTCCTCTTTATTGTGCTTGTTGTCACCGCCATTTTCTTTGATGACATCAATGTTAACTTTCTTTTGGAGGGCAGTGTATACATTGTAGAACTTGCTATTCAGCAGATGTTACAGCTGTAGTTCAGTTGCTGTTGTTTTGTTGTCAGATTCCACTGGTTATCGATTGTTGTCTTCATATCATCATACAGTGGGGACGCTACCACATCCTGGACTTTTAGTGAGGATTTCTATCTACTGGTAGTTTTCAGATGTTATAACCCTCAACTTCAGTACACGATGCCCTACTAACGATAACTAGGAACCCACATTAGAATATCTTGTCCCAAACAATGATAATAAAGGACTTGTGAACAGAACTTTGAATCTTGCTGTATGCCGAACCAATCTCAGTAATGTGAATTCTGACTGTGACACAGTCCCATTACTTTGTCCCACACATTAAAGGTGCAAATTGAACTGAATCCTCAGACCTGTCCCCACCAGATTGTCTTGATAAAATCTGCCTGCCTGCATGTGGTACAAAATGGTCGTTAGGAATCTGACAGGTGGAACATTCAGTGTTTTAATGATTTGTACCGTACTTCATGCATACACTTCAGTTTGGGGGAAGTCCCTTTGGATGTAAAAAGCTAAATAGTAACTGGCTTATATGCTCAGTTAGTTGCTGTATGTTAAACCATGTAGAAAATGAACAGATTTCCACTAACCACATACAAAGCTGGTGCATGCTTGAATGCAGGTGATGATTTGATGTGGCATGTGTTGTAGATGTGGTGTTTGCTAACAGTTATGAAGTTGTGTGATTTGGACAGCAAAAAGTGGGTCTTGTAGGACTGACCAACACTCCAGTATGTATCTCATGTAGTATATAGTCACTGTGGTCTATTTCTGCTACCTGTACTGAAAGGTTGTGAGCATGTTTTAGTGTTTGTACTACACTGTTCAGTGGGTGGGTGTTGAGTGGGAAAGTAGAATTATTGACTTAACATGTAAGTATATCTGGTATATGGTATTATTTTATTTAAAGGTCTTTATTCTTGAAAAGAATGTTAGTAGGCTCTGTGAACCTTTTGTGACTTTTTCATAATTATTAAAACCAAGGCATTTAATACTGTATTTATTCACTAAGAGCACATGTGGCCTAAGAGCTATAAATTTAGTAGCGATTGCATCACTCTTTTCCAGAAACCAGATGGCAAGTTGAGTCCATCACACCATTCACAATTTATTATTTGGACTTAGTGGGATTTTAATGTCCCGCTTACTGAAGAAAAGAGCAAGCTGACATCTATGGTACATAATACCAGAACACATTTGATCCATGTGAGCAGTTCAAGTCAGTTATGAAGGCTATATACTGCCATGATAAAGAATCAAGTATCAAGTATCAAGTATTCTTATTTAGACTGGGGAACCGTTAGCCAAGGGCTACTATTAGTGGCACCCAGAAAAGAAAAGGAAAAAAGTACATGTAGAATATAAAAGTATATACAAAGAGATTGAAACTGTTTGTACAAAAGAATTCTAAAAATAAATAAATAAAATTTTAAGAAAATGAAGTTCAGAATTTACATTGAAGAATTAGTACATGCAGCAATAAAAATAATTAAATAAGATTTGATTAAGCAGAGTAAGGGATGGAATACAAAAGATAATTACAATGAAGAAGTCATTAGAAAAAGTAGTCTTTACAAAGTTTTGAGAACGCCCTGAAGTCTGTACAAGTTCTCATCTTATCAGGAAGAGACCGCCACAATGAAGCACCAGAGAAGCTGAAGGCCTTTTGTCCGAAGCTGGTTCTCGAGGGAGGCAGATTTATTTGGTGGGTGGAAGAGGAGCGTGTGTTATAGTGAGAGGAGGGGGAAGAGAAAAGTTGGGAAAGATAAGAAGGAGACTTGGAAGACAAGCATTTGAATACAGTTTGAGCCAAGTGGAGATTTCTTCTGGCAGAGAGAATAGAAAGACCAAGTTCAGAACGAGCAGCAGAAGCAGAATAATCTCTACGCTTACGAAGGACAGTACGACAAGCAAAGTTTAGTAGAGTTTCCAAGCGAAGAGCTTCATCCTTAGTACACCCAGACCAGGCAACATTGCAATAGTCAAAGGAAGGAAGAATGTAAGATTTTATTTAGATACAGAAGAAGGAGGGGCTGAGGGAGAAACCAAGAGAGACGACGTAAAAGGTGGAGGCTACGGGTGACCTTGTTACAAACTAAATTGATGTGATCGGACCATGTCAGAGTGTCATTGACCAAGACTCCAAGAAACTTAAAGGACTGAACCTGTTCTACATGCACATCATCAATTCTCAACACCAGCTTACTGTCAACCTTCTTCCTAGCAGAATGTATTAACATACTCTTTGTTTTAAGGGTGTTTAGTTTCAAACCATTTTGTTGTAGCCACAAGTTTGCCAGGTCAAGAGTTACTTGAAGAGAAGAGTTAATAGAAGGAAGATTGTCACTAATGATAAAGATAGTGGTGTCATCAGCAAACAGTACAGTTGAATCAGGAGGAAGAACAGAAGGAAGATCATTTATGAAGGTATAGAAGAGGGTGGGACCAAGTATTGAGCCTTGGGGAACGCCGGAGCTGGGGAAACCAAGTGAAGAATAAGAGTTTTCGACCCGAGTAACATGAGAGCGGTTGGAGAGATAGGACCTAAACCAGGAGATTGTGGAAGGAGACAGACCAAAGCGAGAAAGCTTAAGCAGGAGAAGATCATGTGGGACAGTATCAAAGGCTTTGGAAATGTCTAGAAACACTACTCCTACATATTTTTTGTTATCAAGAGCTTTGTACCACTTATCCAGGCAATGAAGAAGAAGAGTTTGCGTAGAGTGAGATGGACGGAAGCCAGACTGGAGGGGAAAGAGAAGGTTGTTTGAGTTGAGATGAGAAGAAAGTTGTTGCTGGAGAAGAAAGTTGTTGCTGGATATACCCTATTTGTTCAAATAGAAGCCCCGACCTCTATTTCCTTCTGAAAGGTTTTGACCTGGCCTCCATTTGAGCCCGGCCATAATATATTATTCGTAATTATAGGTATTTATTGCTTCGTATAATTGGAATAGACCACGATAATTTGATAGCTTAAGAAACCACTGAAACTCACTAAAACCACATTTGATGACAATAGTGAGACAAGACTTGTACAACTATGCTTACATATTGCAATATCACTTGTGTGACTGCTGACTATTGACCACTGAGCGACCGTGGATCGATTGACCGAGTGAGAGAGGGTGAGTCATTAGACTTTTACGGAAAGAACTGTATACACTATATGGCCGACACCATCAGTGAGAGGTGTGTGTGGACATGAACAGTTGACTACACATTCCTGCAATACATGAGTGTTGATTTGGTCTCTCTGAATGCAAATTACCATTCTGTACATTCTCACAGCATACAATGTTCAGAGAATTATGTTTACATAACATACAGCATTGGTTCCATTGTTTACAGGAAACAGTTCAACACACACACACACACATGTATGCGCACACAAACACATGCACACACACACACACACACACACACACACACACACACACACACACACACACACACACACACACACACACACACACACACACACATACACACACACACTTACACACACACACACGCACACACACACACACACACACACACACACACACGCGCGCACACACACACATACACACATAATGTTGATGCAGTATACTGTCCTTTCAATGTGCATATATCAGATGACCAACCAGCACTACATTATGTATAGTGTCATTTGTCTGGACCCCATTTCCTGCTATAGGGTATACAGTCTTACAAAAGTACATGCAGTTCTGTACATTGTTTGTATTTGTCCCTTCCATGTTTGTATCCATGCTATCTATAGTGTCCATAGTTCTGAGCTGACATCAGAGACACACTACCTCTGTATAGCAAGCCATGTTTATCTGTCTGTTGTGGCCACTCATCACTTGTCACAGTACACTGTGTACTAGGTACATTGTGTGGTATCAGTATTGGTCCAGGTAGTATTGAAAGACTGCTTAATATGCAGCTATACATACTGAGTATGTATGGTTGGAGGTGTGAGGAACACTGTAGTTCCTTCTTGTACTCGAAACAGC
Organism: Halisarca cf. caerulea; assembly: GCA_963170055.1. Classification (NCBI taxonomy): domain Eukaryota; kingdom Metazoa; phylum Porifera; class Demospongiae; order Chondrillida; family Halisarcidae; genus Halisarca; species Halisarca cf. caerulea. Next base: position 709,432 of record CAUJGJ010000003.1, read on the forward strand.
ATTTCTGTGACATAACAAGAAAATATAAGCTCTGTCCTTTACCAGTGTGATGTACTAGGTGTAAATGTATCTTCATCAACTAGTAATGTTAATGTGTGTGTGTGTGTGTGCGTGTGTGTGTGCGTGTGTGCATGTGTGTGTGTGTGTGTGTGTGTGTGTGTGTGTGTGTGTGTGTGTGTGTGTGTGTGTGTGTGTGTGTGTGTGCGTGCGTGCGTGCGTGCGTGCGTGCGTGCCTATTTGCTTGCGTGCGTGTGTGTGTATTTGTGTATGTCCATGTGTGTATGTGTTTGAGTGTAGGGGGATGGATTGGTACATAGACACATCAGATTTTCCAATGATGGCCACTAGCTCTTCTCAGTTTCCTTCAGTGAAACTAGTCTATTGTTTGTGTTCTGTACATACAACATGTACATTACATCTACCCACATCTTGACCTGCTGTTCTCTTGTCTTCTAGTTATGGCTAAGCTGAGAAGATTGAAGTCCTTATCAGTTGAGGAAGCCATAGCAGTTTGGAAGGACTACAGGGAGTGGGAAGCCAACCTAGTGCCTGTGGCTGCCACCAAAGACAGAAGTACAGTCCAGAACATTGCATCTGTAATGGATACACATGGGTATTCAGAGGAGTGTAGAGTACTGAAAGGTATGTGAAAGGAGGGAGGACTGTAAGTATTGTGATGTTTGAATGTTTGTATCAATCTTGAGTTAACATATTCAACTACACCAAACATAGTCTTGTGAGTGTACATATACTTGGTATATACTTGATGTCTCACACCATCATAGAGTGAGGTGCATATGTGGGTGTGTATTGTACCATAACAGTTGACTACACATTCCTGCAATACATCAGTGTTGATCTGGTCTCTCTGAATGCAAACTACCATTCTGTACATCCTCACAGTAAACAAGGTTCAGATGATTATGTTTACATAACATACAGCATTGGTTCCATTGGTCAAACAGTTCAACACACACACACACACACACACACACACACACACACACACACACACACACACACACACACACACACACACACACACAATGGTGATGCAGTATACTGTCCTTTAATATCAGATGACCAACCAGCCCTACATTATGTATAGTGTCATTTGTCTGGACCCCATTTCCTGCTATAGGGTATACAGTCTTACAAAAGTACATGCAGTTCTGTACATTGTTTGTATTTGTCCCTTCAATGTTTGTATCCATGTTCTTACCTGACATCAGAGACACACTACCTCTGTATAGCAAGCCATGTTTGTCTAACTTTATGTGTGTGTGTGTATGTGTGTGTGTGTGTATGTGTGTGAAAGTAGTGAGATATACACGTATGGTTATATTTAAATATTCCAATGATGGCCACCAGCTCTTTCTAGTCTCCTTCAGTGAAGCTAGTCTATTGTTTGTGTTGTGTACATACAACATGTACATTACATCTACCCACATCTTGACCTGCTGTTTCTCTTGCCTTGTAGTTATGGCTAAGCTTAAAGCTTCAAACTGTTTATCAGTTGAGGAAGCCATAGCAGTTTGGAAGGACTACAGGGGGTGGGGAGCCAAGCTAGTACCTGTGGACTACAGGAGGTGGGAAGCCAACCTAGTGTCTGTGGCTGCCACCAAAGACATCAGGACAGTCAAGAGCATTGCATCTGTAATGGATACACATGGGTATTCAGAGGAGTGTAGAGTACTGAAAGGTATGTGAAAGGAGGGAGGACTGTAAGTATTGTGATGTTTGAATGTTTGTATCAATCTTGAGTTAACATATTCAACTACACCAAACATAGTCTTGTGAGTGTACATATACTTGGTATATACTTGATGTCTCACACCATCATACAGTGAGGTGCATAATTATGTGGATGTGTATTGTACCATAACAGTTGACTACACATTCCTGCAATACATGAGTGTTGATTTGGTCTCTCTGAATGCAAACTACCATCCTGTACATGCTCACAGCATACAATGTTGTGCTACTTCTGTCAGGATTTTTGAGATTGCTATATAGAATTTGAATGTTCTCTATATTGCTATTGGATAGCGCTAGATCGATTGCGGCTGTCCATCCTCTAGAGACTCACTCATGACCAAGAAACATTGCTCCTGTGCTATGGCGATGTGGAAGAAGACCCTGGACCACCCACTGCTGCTGTGAACAAGCCTGACAAGATGCAGCTTGATTTATGTAAATGCTCACAGCTTACTTTTTCCTGACTAAACTATTGGATTGCTGATCGTGAGGTTCACTTTCCTGGTTACTGCTTGTTTCATTCTGATAGAAATCAGTGTGGTGTTGGTGTTGCCATTTATTGTGCTGAAAATTAGCCCTGTTCCCGCTTGTGTGATGGTACCTCTTCAAATGGTGATGAATTCCTATGGATTTCCGTGAAGTCTAGTTGTTTGAATTCCCTTGCTTTTGGTTGTTTCTATCGCCCTCCTACTGTGGCATTCCAGTCCATTGTTGAAGTGTGTGACAGTATTGAGAATATGATGTAGTCTCACAAGTATGTGGTGGTATGTGGCGACTTCAACATAGACTTGCTAGACCTGAGCAAATGTCACTCCAAAACCCTGTAGAATTTCATTACGTCCCACTCTCTTATCCAGCCCATCTCTTCTCCAACTCATTTCTCCTGTTCTTCTGCTTCAGGATCTATCTCCTTGTTGCTCCTCCCGATGTTCTCATATTGCTAACTCTTCTCTACTTGACCCTGCACTCTCTGACCATCTCCCCATCATCCTATGCATCAACTCATCCCTCCCCCATCCCTAACTAACCCTCATCACTCTGCATGTGGGACATGTCCACGCTAATTCCGAGGTGTGAAAATTTCGGTCTTTTTTCCAGCTTCTGTTCTCAACTTGTAGTAGATGCAGGAGTCAAACAAGGGATCAAGATGTAGGCAGACATGTAAATGTTCGTACGATTACCTTCTTGGAAGGCTTGCTTTTATCGCCAAGAAGCTACTGAGGTTTTCCTAACCCCTACTGAAAAGCGAAACGCTCTGGGTGCTACCTGGCGGAACGCTTCCAAGACTATTTTTTAACATAAATCGCTATAACAAAACATTTACTAACTTTTCCATGCGGGTGAGTTGACCGTTCCTTTCCAAAGCCGAGATCTGATCCATTGGGCCTCAAAAGCCAACATTCAAGCTCCTGTAACTTGCGACAGGAACAAAATCTCTCTCTCACCCACATGGAAAAGTTGTATATTTCCAATGGCTCGAAGTTGACACCAAGAAACTGTCTCCAGCTTGTTCCCTCGCGTAGCACCCAGCTGAAAACTATGATTCAGAAGAAACATCGAGTTAGGTCACAAGCAAGCATGTGACAGAGCAACCGTGACGACAGAAAATGTCACTAAACGCGGATTCGCCATTCGTATACGCCCGAATATTAGTTCGAATCACGAGATAACTGTGTGACTAATAACTTGTAAGCGCCCAAAAATTACAATTTATCGCTATGCAAACTGGGAAGCGCTATCATAACAGATCCTGGACATGTCCCACATGCGTCATCACTCATTCAAACACTTCTCCAAGCCCAGCTTTCAAGAAGATTTGTCATTTGTTCCCTGGAGTATCTTGTAGAATCTTTGATAGCCCTGATGACAAAGTACATGTGAGCATCGCCAGTATAAATTGCAGATTATGACCACCCTGGTGAAAATGCTTTTTTGACATATTTTGAAAGAAGCATTATCAGTGTGCTTAATTTGTAAGTTTGAGCGCGATTCGCCCAGCCATCTTGGAGTAATGGTCCCGTTTCCTGACAGTCCTCGCCTTTGTTCTGGCGTAAGTATACGGAAATCTCGGATTTTATTGGAAACTATGGTCTGTCACGTGACATTTCTTTCAAGAGAAATGAAGTTTTTTTATCTTCTTCCAGTGATTTTCTTCCCTTTTGGACGTTTTACAACGCCTTTCTGACGTTCTTCAACTATCAACACCTTTTTCCTACTTAACGATTTAAATGGCACCCGTGCTTCACTAGAGAGATACTTTCCTGTTGTTTGTAGCCTCTTGGACGACTTTGGAGTATTCTCAGAAAGTTTAGGGACACCCAAACTAGGCGGTGAGAGTAAACAACAACCACTGAGTGATGCTGAAGATGAGAAAGTGGTTCCTTCTTCGATCGTATCCATTTCCACGAGTCACTGACGAAAAAGTGACGAATTCTGCTGGTAGAAGACAAATTTTACCCCATATACGCACTGAGTCTCTTTCTTGGCGCTTAAAGTAAGCATGTGTTTTGGAGTGATTTAAAAGTGATTGCAACCTCAAAAGGCAAACTATGATAAAATTTTCCAATGCCAAACTTTGACAGCCATTTTCTCGAAAACACAAAGTGGTCATAATCTGCGATTTATACTGGCGACGCTCACACATGTGTTTAATCTTCTGTTTTCTGATATTCTTGACCATCATGCTCCAATCAAAAATTGGAATTATGTGAAGAAGCCTTCACTGTAACAGGAAGACAATGAGAAAGGAGATGGATCATAGAGACAGGCTGTTCAGATTCTACTGTCAGAATTCCTCACCTACATCATGGGACATCCACAAGGCTCATCAAAATTGTGTTGTATGGCTCCAGAGGAGGGCTGAAATAGATTACTTTCAACAGCTTCTGCTTACGAAATCCCATCCATCATCCCTCTGGAACACTCTCAACATTGCAGGTTTCTCTTCTGTGTCCATTAACAACTGGTCTTCGTTTGCTTCTGATCATAACTCCATTGCAAACACTCCCAACAAACATGCACTTTGCTTCTGTAAGTTCAAATGACCTGACCCATACCATATCTGTCCCTACTTTCTCTTCCTCTACAAACTCCCCTCCCACCTCTGTGCTCTCCCTTGCCAAAACTACCCCTGCTTGGTGTGAACAGGGTCTTTTCAACTTATCCCCATGTTGCTCTTATTGCTCCTCGGTCTATCATCTCTTACCTGCTTTCTTCAATCGTCAACTGTTCCATTGCTTCTTTTTACTTTCCCACCCAGTGGAATGTGCTGCTATCAAACCACTCCACAAGAGTGGTGATCGTGCTGTGCCTTCGAACTATCATCTAATCTCCATCCTACCAGTGTCCAGTAAACTCTTATATAGAAAGGCTTGTTGACCTTTAGCTGTCTTGTTATCTTAACTCCAGCACTCTCCTCTTATACCTGGCTGGCTTTCACCCCTCCCAATCTACACCGACCCTCCTCCTTCACTGGTGTGACAAGTGGTACAAGGCCCTTGATAGCAAGACATTCATCAGTGTAGCCTTCCTAGACATCTCCAAGGCCTTTGACACTGTCAACCATGAACTCATGCTATTTAACTTTCCACTCTTGGCCTCTCCACCTCTGCTGTCTCCTGGTTCCAATCTTATCTATATCTAACTGTTCCCACATCACTCACTTTGCTGAATCATGCTCTTCTCCTGGCTTTCCTCCCTCTGGTGTTCCTCAAGGCTCTATTATTGGTCCCACCCTCTTCTCCATCTTCACCAATGACCTTCTTTCTGTCCTTCCTCCAGATTCCACAGTTCTCCTTGCCGATGACACCACAATCTACATCATAAGTGAAAACATTATTGCTTTCATCCAGTCCTCTCTACAACTCTGCCTCGACCTCGCTCATCTTTGGCTGCAAGGAAATGGACTAAAGCTCAATGCCACCGGGACTGTAGCTTATCCACTCCAGCAATAAGGTGGTACACGTATGCTTACAACTGAAGGTTGAAAATACTCCAATAGTGCAGGTTCGTACTTTTAAATTTCTGGAAGTTGCAGTAAATGACACACTAACTTGGACTGACCACAAGTACATGGTGTGCAAGAAAGTCTCTCACAGCCTTGTTCCCTTTTGTTCCCTTTTCTCAAGTCTTGTATCCTCCCTCACTTTGACTATTGTGATGTTGTCTGGTATGGATGTACCAAGTCTGATTCCGTTCACCTGGAGTCTTTGCTTAACTTTGCTTGCTCTACTGTTCTTGGTAGAAGTTAACACTCCTCTGCTGCTGCTCGCCATGAACTTCATCTTAGTACTCTCTCTTCCAGATAAAGGCTTGATCTTTCCCAGGTTGTTTTCTAATGCTTGTTTCCCAATCTTATCTCTTCTCTTCTCCACTCCACGTTCTTCCCATTACACCTTCTGCCCATTTCATATTTGTTCACTTATTCTGCATGTATTTTTGAATTTGAGGACAAATTAATTGCAATTGCATGCTATGATTGACCTCTGAATTCTTTTTCTCTGATTAATTTGTATCTATTAACACCATATGACATAATGTATGTTATGGCCAATAATATTATATGGTACAAGAAAAAATGGCAATCATAAGATTTGTGATCATTCCGCTGTCACAGGACATTTATAACAGCCCACAGCTGCTTGGGATTTGGGGCGTGCACATACAAAATTTATGAACAACGTCACCAGAAACAGTAAACAACGTCACCACAAATTGTAAATACGTCATACAAAATGAGGACGTCACAGAAAGTGCTCTGTGTAAGCAGATACCGCTGCTAGTGATGTCACAGCTCCGCATCATGAAACGTCATTAAACATGGCCGCTTTTCGATAGGCGAACAGAAACCAGCTTTTCCAGAGGAGAAAACACCCTGCTACTTTCCCGTTTGCTTAACATTTCGATTCAAGATAGCCATGGCTATGGGAATTTGCTTAGCGAATAATGCCATAAGAAGGTAAGCGAAAGTAAATGTCGTATTTGTTTCCATTTTTTGCCGATTTGAGCACGGAAATGGTGTTTAATTCCAAATAAAAGGTTTTAACAAGGTTATAAGAGCAAACAACAAGCAAATTCATATAGTTCATATATTTAGCTAGCGATTGATGTAAATTTGGTGAAGCTTCAGTGTCATCTTCTCCTCCGGAAATGGCAATTTTTGTTTTTTATCGAGAGTTTATGGCACCCTTGTTGTTCACTCAAACTTCTCTGTTTCTTACCTTTTCCTCTTCGGGTTTGCCTACCAATAATACTTGTTTACTTTCATGAAGTGTATTGCATAGCCCAATTCGTATTGGAGGCATAATATGCTATGGAAATTGGTCAAGTTTCGCGACGGCCATTTTACCGTTATAACCGAGGGCTGAAATAAATACCCTGTGGTGGAAGGCCCTATTGCCTTCTGAAGTGCATCAAACATAGCCTGGACAGCACTTTACTGGATTATATGTGACATTTACACAAAAGACGAGAATAGATTGAAAACTAATAAAGAATCTTTGAAGCAATTTTTGTGCTTGCGCTAATTTTTCTTGTAGATTCAGCTTTTGAGTTAAATACCATAGCTTTGGTAGAAATGTACTAACCACGAAAATCTGAGACGAAACATCGTTGTTTTGCCAATGTGCTATAAGGCCTTTTCTGGGAATTCCACCCTTCATCAGTAGCACTGGGCAGAGCAGTAACGGATGTTCCTTGGAAACCTCCCATCACGGGATTGGTCAAGGAAAATCCAAAACCGCTAGATGGTATTAAACAGACATCTTCACCAAGCGCCTAGATTAACGCCAAGTACCGGTTTGTTAGCAGGTCTCAAATTTTCGTGGTTAGTACATTTCTATCTACCCTAGCTTTAGTTGGAGCTTTTTCAGAAGTTAAGAACAGAATTTTAGAATAGTCGCGTCTTTACGCGTTGAAGTCCTCTCTTCTTACTGTGAGAATTTTTTGCCACCGTGATGGTGCTTTTTATAGCAAAGCACAACTACACCCTTTGCTGATACCATAGCTTTGTTGTGTGTGCCGCTGCTTTGCTGGAGAGGGCACTATCATTGTTTATTTCAGGCTTTCTGCTGTTATTCTTGCTTTCTTTCACACTTTCTTGCTTCCTTCACACATGGGGAAGCTTTTTGCACCTGTTTAGTGAATATTAATTCGTCCATGAGGCGTGTTTGTGTAACATAATAAATATGGTGTATAATCGGGTAATCATTTGGCATTCACATTCTCCTTTTTGTTTCTCTTTTGTTTACTGGGTGTCTGTTGGAATAGCCGGTGGCTGAAGGCTCCCCAGTCAAAATAGGATACCCTGATACTCTGATACCTTGAAGGTTCAGAGGATTATGTGCACATAACATACAGCATTGGTTCCATGTAGTATATGTATGCACACATCAGATATCAGTGGAATCTTTCCTTTTCTAATAGTAAGCTCAGAGGCTTACCAGTTAGTCAGGAAATCAGAGCATTGGAAAGAGGATGGACGGATGAGGAGTGAGTTCTGAGGTAGTCAACAGCTGATGATGTCTCCCAATGACCACATTGTGTTTACAATGATCCACAGCTGTTCTTGCTCTGTATTCGACACTGCTGTGCAGTGAGGATGACCGGGTGCTGGAGGAAAGTGAGAGAATGACCAATGACACTCTAGTGAACAAGCTCCAAGGTAATGAGTTTGTGATGGATTCTTAAGATGTACATGTCTTGTCACTGACCTGCACTTTATGTACATGTTTTCTTACATGTGTACAGTTGTGGGGAGTCTGGTTATGAGGATGCTTGAGGACCCACTGTACCAGAACATTGAACCTGACCTCTCTGCACTCAAGGGCAGACAATGGACTGACTGGTACAGAGACCTGAATGACTTCATTGCAGGTCTACTGAAGCCATTCAATGCTGGAAGTCCTGGAGTAGTAGACAAATTGAGAGGTTTGTACTGTGTCCACCACAACATTGCATCATTGTATTGGAGCTAGGTCATGTGTTATCATGCTCATCAATAACACTGCTAGTGAGGACAGGTTAACATGGAGGATGTAGGGAGACCCATTCAGAGTTGTCATCATATTTAGTTACTAGATGCAAACTAAGAGCTTCCAGATTCTTGTCCATAGTGAATTCTGAGTCACTGTCATCACCGAACTGACCAATTTCCTGTTATTGAATGTGCATGTGTGTGTAAGTGTACGTGTGTGTGTGTGTGTGTGTGTGTGTGTGTGTGTGTGTTACAGAGATCCGTCTGATATAAAATTCCCTTACCTACCACGGTAGTTTTATTGGAAAAATTTTTTGTAATCCTACTGTACACTACATATACTACTGTTCCCTCTCAATACTGTACACTAGTCTACTGCTCCCTCTCTACACTGTACACTATACTACTGCTCCTTCTCTATACTGTACACTATACTACTGCTCCCTCTCTACACTGTACACTATACTACTGCTCCCTCTCTATACTGTACACTATACTACTGCTCCCTCTCTATACTGTACACTGTACTACTGCTCCCTCTCTATACTGTACACTATACTACTGCTCCCTCTCTATACTGTACATTATACTACTGCTCCCTCTCTATACTGTACACTATACTACTGCTCCCTCTCTATACTGTACACTGTTTTTTTTTTTACATACATTTTTTTTTACAGTATACAAGTTGTAATAATTGAGAAATTGTTGGTACAATCGTAATCAAACTGATGGTTAAATGCAAAATAGTAGGAGCATAAAACGTATGCTGTGGATCATTGGATAAATACAGCAAATCAAGAGTGAGTGACTACAGCTAACGATATCACACAGGATTAAAGGAAATTACATGCACAAATGATGATGATGGGATACAGTCAGATTCTAGATTCATACGTGGCGAGCAGTAGGGAATCAGGGGTATTTGGAAATTTGGTGAATCGAGATTCTCGTATGCACATTATAGACGATCGTAGCAAAGAAGTTTAGGTGGCATCTCAGCCATCGCATGCAGTGGGAGTAAGGTTGTTTTTTCTTCTCTGCTAGCATTGATGCAAGTCGTCTATAGAAGATGGTGGCTTCTTTTCCCATTCCACCTGATGTACTGAAAATTAGTGGAGTGAAAGATCCGTGATCGATTTCATTGATACACTGTTCATTGGCCCGCTTCTTGATACGCTCATGTTGAGTATAGGACGAGGTAACAGGAGTGTTTCGATATGAAGGTGCGGTAGGGTTAAAAACCTTTACGTCAAAAAATGCACTTTGGTGTCTGGAACTCCAAAAACCTTTTGCCCGTACATCAACTCAAGCGTGATCTTCAACATTTGCCGTGGCATACCTGGGGGTGAATCTATCCACCGGCTGCAGTTCAGGCTCAATGCACACGTCTGGGCAAACTTCAGAGAGCAAAGTTGCTGTAATGTCCCTTAGTTCGTTATGCCTGTGTGTGGGGAATGCACCTTTTGGGCAACTCAAGGCATGTTCTACTGAAAAGGGAGCATTACAGGCACAAGACAGTGGAAGACGCTCTGGCAACCAGCCATATCTCAAAGCCACAGCATCCTTAAATTCACTTTGGTGCAAAGCAAATCCATTTTTCTCTATTGGTGGTGCGGATAGCCATATAGAAGATCCCTTTTCCTTGGCAAACTCAACATTCCTTGCCAGACTTCTGCTAATCTCAAGGTTGGATGCCACTTCCTCTTGTTTTGCTCTTCTTTCCAATCTGGTGCTCAACTTTGCTTGTTTCACCTCTGTTGCCATCTCATCTGGAATTGTGTATACCTTCTCAAGGATGAGATTAACCAGAGAACTTGTGATGCCACGGGAGTTGGCGTACTGCTCATCTGACAACTCTGTAGGGTTGATTAATCCCATTCCACCAAGCCGACATGGAAGGGCTAGCAGTTTACGTTCAGCATCGGACACACCCTCACGACCAGTGAGAAAGGGAATCAATTTGTGTCTCATCACTTCCTCAAGGGGTTCCAACAAAGTGGAGATGTTGGGGATAGTCCTCATTGAGTACTGCCACCTGCTTATCAACCCATGAGTGACAGCTGCATATGCAGCATGGGGGTCTCTTCTTGCTACTGTACAGAGAATATCTAGTTCCTCCTTCCATTCAATGACTTTACTCTCTACAAACTTGTGACAGAATTCAGTGTCACCCAATGCCGCACCAAGATGCTTCCGTCCACTCATGGTGATATTCACACCACTTTGGCCAAATAGAGGGGTAGCATTGTCAGCATTCTCTTGTCTGATTATGAGCCATGTCTTCTTGGGGTTAGGGTAGTACCCATATCTTGGTCACACTTAATTCAAGTAGTTTCTCCCACCACTGATGAACATCATCAAGAGTGCCTCCAGCGGCAGCATCGTCTGCAAACCATATTTGATGAGTTTCCCCAAGTTCCTTTATAAGAGGGGTGATTCCGATAGCAAACATGGCCATGGCCAGGGGGTCACCCTGCATGACTCCTTCTCTTGACATCACAGTTTCATTCTGTACGTAGAGACTTGCGTCTTCTCTATACAGGTTGGTGAGCGTCACTGCAATGGAGGGGCATATTTTGTGACAATTAACAAGTGCTAGACGGCGATTCAGCAAGTTGAAAGCATTCTTGGCATCTACTAGGAGGGCTGCTTGAGTATCTTCATTTTCAAGGATGGACTTTATGGCATGAACAGCGGCTTCACATCCCGCATCCTGTCCAGCACAGAGCTGGACAGAGCCTGCGACCTCAAGGACATCTGATTTGACAACAGATAAAATAGCCTTGCTTATTATTCTCCTTGATACCTCCCCAATGGCAATGGGGCGAACTCCCGGATGCTTGTCAATGGCGATCAATCTGGAGGCTGTGAGGGATGTGAGTCCCCTGGGATCAACATACTTTGTGCACAACTTCCTTGCTACGAGAGCGATGCTGTTACACAGACTACTAGAGTGGTGTTTGAATGATGTACATAGTCTCCTCCATCCACTTGCATCAATGCCAGATGGACCAGCAGCACCATTTGTCTTAGAGCAGCTCTCTTGATTGCTTCACCATCGATGCGGTCGAATAGCACAGGGTGAAACTCTTTGCCTTCATCTTACTGTACAGTATACTACTGCTCCCTCTCTATACTGTACACTATACTACTGCTCCCTCTCTATACTGTACACTATACTACTGCTCCCTCTCTACACTGTACACTATACTACTGCTCCCTCTCTATATTGTACACTATACTACTGCTCCCTCTCTATATTGTACACTATACTACTGCTCCCTCTCTATACTGTACACTATACTACTGCTCCCTCTCTATACTGTACACTATACTACTGCTCCCTCTCTACACTGTACGCAGGTATGTTATGTCCGATCTTGGACATAAACAAAAATGGCCGCCGTTATCGAAGAAGTGAAATCAATAGGTCTTTTTTCCATGTGCACGATTAGTGATGCCCAGAAAATGCTTTGTGTTATATCTTAAACATGTCTACTTAGTATCTGAATCTTTTAGATTATTGTGCAAGGTCTCAAAACGTCGTATAACCAGTTTTTTCTGACCGTACTTGAAAACATAAAAATCCAAAAACGTTGTGGTAGAAACTTAGGCTTTTGGACACAAAACTAGCCTCAAAAGAACACACAGGTACCGAACTTACTAAATCGAATTCAGGGTCTTCAGGCTCCACTGCATGGCTGTTATGTCCAAGGATTTATACAAAATTTGAGGGTGAGTAGTTACAATCCTTTGGACATAAAGCAAACGGTTCAACGTACAAAGACCCTGAATTCGATTCTAGGGGTTTGGTCCTTTGGGAACAATATCTCAAAGTTTCACGCTGAAAATCAGAGATTTCTACCACTGCGATTTTCGATGAAATTTTCTTGTGGAGCAAGCTGTCTTCCTTCGGGAAAGTCACGTGACATCACATGCAATCCTACAAACAGTACACGAGTTGTGTTCGCGGTGAAAACGGTTTTAGTGGAAAAGGTGGAAATGTAGATGGTGGCTTGTAAACCTTACAAAGTGGGTTTGAAGTAATCGTAGGATCAATATCTAGATTTTCACCACATACACTTTTGAAATTCTATTGCTTGACTGTTATTTGCAGCATTTTGTGGCTTTCCAGCCAAGACGAGAAATAGTGACGCATATATATGTAATTCGAACAGAACAAGCAATCAAAAGTATACGCGGTTAAAATTTAGATTTACCTTTTAGAAATCAATCCTTACATTTCTGTAGTCATGACCGCCATCTACTGAGATCTCCGCCTTTCACGAAGAAATTTGCCTCGTAAAAAGGCTTCTCTCAAGGCTAAATCAATCTTCGTGCATTATACCTTCAGCATACTATCTTACGTATCCCCGTTATTGTAAACGAAGGAGTTCAGAAAACATTGTCAACTTCTCTTGAAATCGGATTCTTCCCTGCCAAGATATCCTGTTCATACTTAAGTCGGTAAACCCCAAACCTGCCAAAGAAAGCGCTATTATCCATAATCAACGCTTAGAATTTCGCGAACGAAACGTGCTGTGGAGAATTTGGTAGGTAACTCGATAGATAACCCTGCTTGTTGCGGAGCTTCCTAAGCTGATTCACGTTACTGGCACATGACCAACCCACGCAATTCAGTGATAATGAAATTCATAACGTGAAAACCACAAAGCGCCCGTGTTTTGGCTAGATTCGGACATAACATACCTGCGTACACTATACTACTGTTCCCTCTCCATACTGTACACTATACTTCTGCTCCCTCTCTACACTGTACACTATAGTACTGCTCCCTCTCTCTATACTCTACACTATACTACTGCTCCCTCTCTACACTGTACACTGTACTACTGCTCCCTCTCTATACTGTACACTATACTACTGCTCCCTCTCTACACTGTACACTATACTACTGTTCCCTCTCCATACTCTACACTTTACTACTGCTCCCTCTCTATACTGTACACTGTACTACTGCTCCCTCTCTACACTGTACACTATACTACTGCTCCCTCTCTATACTGTGCACTATACTACTGCTCCCTTTCTATACTGTACACTATACTACTGCTCCCTCTCTACACTGTACACTACACTACTGCTCCCTCTCTACACTGTACACTATACTACTGCTCCCTCTCTATACTGTACACTATACTACTGCTCCCTCTCTACGCTGTACACTATACTACTGCTCCCTCTCTACACTGTACACTATACTACTGCTCCCTCTCTATACTGTACACTATACTACTGCTCCCTCTCTATACTGTACACTATACTACTGCTCCCTCTCTATACTGTACACTATACTACTGCTCCCTCTCTATACTGTACACTATACTACTGCTCCCTCTCTATACTGTACACTATACTACTGCTCCCTCTCTATACTGTACACTATACTACTGCTCCCTCTCTACGCTGTACACTGTACTACTGCTCCCTCTCTATACTGTACACTATACTACTGCTCCCTCTCTATACTGTAGACTGTACTACTGCTCCCTCTCTATACTGTACACTATACTACTGCTCCCTCTCTACACTTTACACTATACTACTGCTCCCTCTCTATACTGTGCACTATACTACTGCTCCCTTTCTATACTGTACACTATACTACTGCTCCCTCTCTACACTGTACACTATACTACTGCTCCCTCTCTACACTGTACACTATACTACTGCTCCCTCTCTATACTGTACACTATACTACTGCTCCCTCTCTACGCTGTACACTATACTACTGCTCCCTCTCTATACTGTACACTATACTACTGCTCCCTCTCTATACTGTACACTATACTACTGCTCCCTCTCTACGCTGTACACTGTACTACTGCTCCCTCTCTATACTGTACACTATACTACTGCTCCCTCTCTACACTTTACACTATACTACTGCTCCCTCTCTATACTGTGCACTATACTACTGCTCCCTTTCTATACTGTACACTATACTACTGCTCCCTCTCTATACTGTACACTATACTACTGCTCCCTCTCTACGCTGTACACTGTACTACTGCTCCCTCTCTATACTGTACACTATACTACTGCTCCCTCTCTATACTGTACACTATACTACTGCTCCCTCTCTACGCTGTACACTATACTACTGCTCCCTCTCTACGCTGTACACTATACTACTGCTCCCTCTCTATACTGTACACTATACTACTGCTCACTCTCTATACTGTACACTATACTACTGCTCCCTCTCTACGCTGTACACTGTACTACTGCTCCCTCTCTATACTGTACACTATACTACTGCTCCCTCTCTATACTGTACACTACACTACTGCTCCCTCTCTATACTGTACACTATACTACTGCTCCCTCTCTATACTGTACACTATACTACTGCTCCCTCTCTACGCTGTACACTGTACTACTGCTCCCTCTCTATACTGTACACTATACTACTGCTCCCTCTCTATACTGTACACTACACTACTTCTCCCTCTCTATACTGTACACTATACTACTGCTCCCTCTCTACGCTGTACACTGTACTACTGCTCCCTCTCTATACTGTACACTATACTACTGCTCCCTCTCTATACTGTACACTATACTACTGCTCCCTCTCTATACTGTACACTATACTACTGCTCCCTCTCTACGCTGTACACTGTACTACTGCTCCCTCTCTATACTGTACACTATACTACTGCTCCCTCTCTATACTGTACACTATACTACTGCTCCCTCTCTACGCTGTACACTATACTACTGCTCCCTCTCTACGCTGTACACTATACTACTGCTCCCTCTCTATACTGTACACTATACTACTGCTCACTCTCTATACTGTACACTATACTACTGCTCCCTCTCTACGCTGTACACTGTACTACTGCTCCCTCTCTATACTGTACACTATACTACTGCTCCCTCTCTATACTGTACACTACACTACTGCTCCCTCTCTATACTGTACACTATACTACTGCTCCCTCTCTATACTGTACACTATACTACTGCTCCCTCTCTACGCTGTACACTGTACTACTGCTCCCTCTCTATACTGTACACTATACTACTGCTCCCTCTCTATACTGTACACTACACTACTTCTCCCTCTCTATACTGTACACTATACTACTGCTCCCTCTCTATACTGTACACTATACTACTGCTCCCTCTCTACGCTGTACACTGTACTACTGCTCCCTCTCTATACTGTACACTATACTACTATTCCCTCTCTATACTGTACACTATACTACTGCTCTCTCTCTATACTGTACACTACACTACTGCTCCCTCTCTATACTGTACACTATACTACTGCTCCCTCTCTATACTGTACACTATACTACTGCTCCCTCTCTATACTGCACACTATACTACTGCTCCCTCTCTATACTGTACACTGTCCTACTGCTCCCTCTCTATGCTGTACACTATACTACTGCTCCCTCTCTATACTGTACACTATACTACTGCTCCCTCTCTATACTGTACACTGTACTACTGCTCCCTCTCTACGCTGTACACTGTACTACTGCTCCCTCTCTATACTGTACACTATACTACTGCTCCCTCTCTATACTGTACACTATACTACTGCTCCCTCTCTACGCTGTACACTATACTACTGCTCCCTCTCTACGCTGTACACTATACTACTGCTCCCTCTCTATACTGTACACTACACTACTGCTCTCTCTCTACGCTGTACACTGTACTACTGCTCCCTCTCTATACTGTACACTATACTACTGCTCCCTCTCTATACTGTACACTATACTACTGCTCCCTCTCTATACTGTACACTATACTACTGCTCCCTCTCTATACTGTACACTATACTACTGCTCCCTCTCTACGCTGTACACTGTACTACTACTCCCTCTCTATACTGTACACTATACTACTGCTCCCTCTCTATACTGTACACTATACTACTGCTCCCTCTCTATACTCTACACTTTACTACTGCTCCCTCTCTACACTGTACACTATACTACTGCTCCCTCTCTACACTGTACACTATACTACTGCTCCCTCTCTATACTGCACACTATACTACTGCTCCCTCTCTATACTGTACACTGTACTACTGCTCCCTCTCTATACTGTACACTATACTACTGCTCCCTCTCTATACTGTACACTATACTACTTTTTTTTTTATAGTATGTACACCTATGTATAGTATGTACACATACACATTATTATTAAATTCAATCAGTACAGTGTCCCTCAACCAGTTACATCAACAACAGAATTAATTATTGGCATAATAGTAAGAAATTATAGTGAATGCTGTGATTCTTTATTAAGTACAACAAATCAAAGGTGGTGTACAATACATGATAAATACAGATGTCTAATTTAGATCTTTGATTCACAAGTGGCAAATAGGAGGGAATCAGGGACATTGGGAAATTGTCTAGCTCTAGATCCTCTGATGCACAAAATTGATGATCGTAAAAGGCTGAAATTAAGCTGGCATCTCATCCATCTGATAGTGTCTGCATACGATTCATTTCTCTTGTTAGCCAGAAAGTAGTACACTATACTACTGCTCCCTCTCTACACTGTACACTATACTACTGCTCCCTCTCTACACTGTACACTGTACTACTGCTCCCTCTCTATACTGTACACTATACTACTGCTCCCTCTCTACACTGTACACTATACTACTGCTCCCTCTCTACACTGTACACTGTACTACTGCTCCCTCTCTATACTGTACACTATACTACTGCTCCCTCTCTATACTGTACACTGTACTATTGCTCCCTCTCTATTCTGTACACTGTACTGCTGCTCCCTCTCTATACTGTACACTGTACTACTGCTCCCTCTCTATACTGTACACTGTACTACTGCTCCCTCTCTATACTGTACACTATACTACTGCTCCCTCTCTATACTGTACACTATACCACTGCTCCCTCTCTATACTGTACACTATACTACTGCTCCCTCTCTATACTGTACACTATACTACTACTCCCTCTCTATACTGTACACTATAGGTTAGGTTAGGTTAGGAAACTTATTGAAACTGGGAAGGCCTTTAGCCAGAGGCTACTTTACAAGGCACCCAGTAATTCAGTACAAAAATTAGCTTACTGAATGGTAAACCATTCAGTGATATTGAAATTATAAACGGAAATTAGAAATAAGGTAAATAAATAAATATTAAATATAATATATACACCAAGTCATGCAGCAGTACAGAAAGGACACTTTAAGAAAAAAATGAAGAGAGACACTAATGAATAAAATGATCAGATACATTGGATATAAAACTGGACCAAGATGTAATGTTCCTCACGGACGGTGGAAGACTACGCCAGAGTGAGGCCCCAGAGAATGAGAAAGCATGTCTCCCAAAAGTAGAGCGCACATGAGGAAGATTGACGGTGGAAGATGACTGAGTAAAGTGTTGGTGATGGGAAGAAGGGAGGGGAACAAAGAAGTGAGATAGGGAGGCTGCTGTGAATGGGTACACTTGTGCATCAGGCGGGCTAGATGTATCTTGCGGCGGATTGCAAGTGTTGTCAGACCCAGATCAGATCTTGCAGCAGTGGCAGACTCATGTCTCTGGCGACGTAGTACCACACAGCAGGCATAGTTGAGAAGAGTCTCCAAACACTGAGCATCTTTCTTAGTACAGGAGTCCCAAACGACATCGCAGTAGTCCAAAAAGAACTAGCAAAGATTGAGGAAGGAACCAAGATAAGCGCCGACGCATGTGGGACATGTCCAGATTTGTTATGATAACGCTCCTGAGTTTGCATAGTGATAAAACATTATTTTTCGGCGCCTACAAGTTATTAGTCATGCATTTATCTCGTGATTTAGACTGATATTCAGGCGTATACGAATACCAAATCCGCGTTTAGTGACGTTTTGTGTCGTCACGGTTGCTCTGTCACATGCTCGCTTGTGACTAAACTGAATGTTCTTCGGAATTTTAGTTTTCGGCTGGGTGATGCACAAGGGAACAAGCTAGAGGCAGTTTCTTGGTGCCAACTTTGAGCCATCTGGAGGATACAACTTTTCCATGTGGCAGCAAGAAAGCTTTTGTTCCTGTCCTAAGTTATAGGCGCTTGAAGTTTGTCTTTTGAGGGCCAATATTACAGATCTCGGCTTTGGAGAGGAATTGTCTTTGCTGCCGCATGGAAAAGTTAGTAAATGTTTTGCTATAGCGATTTATGTGCAAAAGTAGTCTTGAAAGCGTTCCTCCATCTATCACCCAAAGCGTTTCGCTTTGTAGTAGGGGTTAGTAAAACTTTAGTAGCTTCTGCGCGCTTGAATCAGGTCTTTCAAAAGGGTAATCGTCGGAACGCTTATGTGTCTGCCTACATGTTAAGCCTACGTTTGACGCTCTGAAGCTTCTGCAAGTTGAGAACAGAAGCTGTAAAAATGACCGAAATTTTCACACCTTCGAATTAGCGCGGACATGTCCCACATGCGGAAGAAGACAGATGCTACGAGAGACTTTCCACGAAATGTAATCAATATGGTCAGACCAAGTGAGAGTATCGTTGATAATGACCCCAAGAAACTTGAATGAGGAGACTTGATCAATTTGAGAGCCAAGGAGGTAAAGATTAAGCGGTGGTAAGTCACGTTTTCGTGAAGAATGGATAAGCATGCACTTGGACTTAGTAGTGTTCAGTTTCAGACAGTTATCCATCATCCAGAGACAGGTAGCATCAAGACTGGACTGAAGAGCAGACGAGATCTTGTGGACATCAGTACCACTGATAAAGATGGTAGTATCATCAGCATAGAGCACTGTCGTTGAAGAAGGTAAAGCTTGTGGGAAGTCAATAATGAAGGTGGAGAATAAAGAGGGGCCCAAAACTGACCCTTGAGGAACACCGGCTAAAGGAAACCCAGGAGAGGAGCGACATTCATCAAGGCAAGTGATTATGGAACGGTCCTGAAGGTAAGAGTGGAACCAAGCAACCACAGAAGAATCTAGACCCAGGGATTGAAGCTTTGATAGAAGGAGGTTGTGGTTTACTGTATCAAAAGCCTTGGAAACATCGAGAAACACCACACCTATGACACGACGATTGTCAAGGGCTTTATACCAGGAGTCTGTACAATGCAACAGAGTTGAAGAGGTGGAGTAGCCAGGACGAAAGCCAGACTGGAGGGGGTAGTAGAGGTTGTTGGCATTAAGGTGTGAGGTTAGTTGACTCTGAACACACTTCTCAAGGAGTTTGCTCTGCTGGCAGGATGGAGATAGGTCTGTAGTTGGAGGGACAGGACCGATCACCAGACTTGTGGAGAGGCCTGACTAGAGAAGTCTTCCAGAGAGATGGAAAAGTGGAGGACGCGAGAGATGAGTTCAAGATATGACAAACGGGACCACTGAGAGAGGAAGAAGCAACACGTAGAGCTAAAGAAGGTATATTATCAGAGCCAGAACAGCGGCTGAGTATGAGGTTGCTTAACGCTTCTTGGCACCATTGGACAGTCACTGGCTCAAGAGATAAGCTAGCTGGTGGAGGATCAGTAGATGGAGGAGGATAACTTATCGGCAAATCATCAGAAGGGGAACTGGTAGACACAAAGTGGGTATTAAGGCTGTTGGCAGCAGATAAGACATTAGCCTCAGACAGACTCGGGATGGCGGGTGCTGTTGAAGAACTGGGTACAACTGACTTCAGAGTCTTCCAAAGCACAGCTGGACTGGAGTTGTTAGAGATGAGGGTGAGGAAATACTGCTTCTTGGCTTGTCTCTGGAGAGTTACAACACGATTACGTTGTGCAGTGAAAAGATGCCAGTCAGAAGGGCATTTCGTGGAACGAAACTTCCTTAGTAACTTATTCCTTATATCCATTTCATCACGAACAGATTTGCTAATCCAAGGTGCAGGGTTCTTTTTAGAGCGGAAAGACTTGAAAGGAGCATGTAGTGACAGGGCATCATTAAGCAAGGAATTAAACACTAACAACTTGTCATCAACATCATCAAAAACGTTAAGAACAGACCACGGTAGCCTGGCAACTTCCTCATCAAACAAGACGGGGTCAAAGTTTTTGAAAGATCGTTTATGGATGGTTTTTGTAAGGTGCTTTGGGGTTTGCCAAGACACAGTTAGAAAGATGGGAAGGTGATCAGAAAAGTAACTATCGATTACACCAGAGGAAACCACCGGAGTGTTGGAGGAAGCTAGAAACAGGTCAAGAATGGATGTAGATGAGCTGGAAAGACGGGTGGGTTCACAGATGGGCTGAATTAAACTATAGTTGGATATAAACTGTTGGAAGGTACTGGTGTAGGGTTTACAGGCGTCTGATACATCAACATTGAAATCACCACAAGCAATGACAAATCGCTTACAAGACAGCAAACCTTCGATACTAGCAAAAACATCATTCAGAGACCGAATACCCGACTGAGGTGGACGATAAAAACAACCGATAACAAAATTGGAAGGAAGGTGCTTTAAAGAGAGTGAGATCCAAATACACTCCAGGCCAGAAGGTAGGGAACACGATTCGACAATGGAGCTTGCGATCGAGTTTGATACGTACATAGCAACACCGCCTCCTTGGCGATTTCGGTCGTTCCTGTGGAAGTTAAAGCCCGGTACAGCGACTTCACTGTCAGCGATAGAGGAGTCCAACCATGATTCAGAGATGGCAATGACATGAGGCTTACAGGATGACACCAAAAGCAGCAGGTCTTCATAATGGCGAACAAGACTACGAGTGTTGACATGGATTATCTTCAAGCGGCAGTCCTTCTTCAATACTCTGGTCGTCCTCATAGAGTCATGTGGCCCAGGATTTAGTTCCACATCCCCTGATAGCCATACAGTAGCATGACAGAGGCTGGTGGTAAGATGGAAGGATTCCCTCAGCAATTTCGATTTCTTGACTGAAGCACAGAGGTGTGAAAAAGAGTCACTGTGGGGATATCGCAACAGTAGCGATGGAGAAGAGTGACATCTCAAAGCCAAAGCAATCCACCGATGACGAAAAGCCTCATTGACATCAAAAAACAGGACAGCGTTCAATAAAATTGACAAAATAACCAGGGAACAAAACGCGTGACTTGCGCAAACCACCAATTTTTTGGGGTCTCAACGATACTACTGCTCCCTCTCTATACTGTACCCTATACTACTGCTTCCTCTCTATACTGTACACTATACTACTGCTCCCTCTCTATACTGTACACTATACTACTGCTCCCTCTCTACGCTGTACACTATACTACTGCTCCCTCTCTACGCTGTACACTATACTACTGCTCCCTCTCTATACTGTACACTATACTACTGCTCCCTCTCTATACTGTACACTATACTACTGCTCCCTCTCTACGCTGTACACTGTACTACTGCTCCCTCTCTATACTGGATACATTCCTAATCCCTCCAAAACTTGGCTCATAGTCAAGGAGGATGTTTATGATGAAGCCAAAGTGGCTTTTGCTAACAGTGGAATTAATATCTCATCCTCTGGTCGTAAACATCTCGGCTCAGCTCTTGGAAAGTCTGCATTTGTACAGGATTTCCTGGAAGCCAAGGTTGTTAAATGGAGCAAAGAATTGGAGCTTTTGACAACTATTGCGAAGACAGAGCCTCACACCGCCTACTCAGCCCTTACTCATGGGCTTATGAGCAAGTGGACATACATAATAAGAACCACCCCTGAGGCATCCAGTCTTCTTACCCCTCTGGAAGACATTCTTAGGCACAAGTTCATCCCAGCAATTACAGGCAGAAGATCCATTACTGATGTAGAGCGGGAGTTGTTTGCCCTGCCTTGCCGATTGGGTGGCCTGGGTATCCCCAATCCAACCATTGTCTCCGACTCTTACTACAATACTTCATTTGAGATTTCTGCACCACTTGTACAATCGATCATTGAAAGCAAGTATCAATATTCCAGTGATGTGGAGCTTGAGCAAAATCACATCAAGTACTCAATGAAGAAGCGCAAACGAGAGCAGCAGAATGACGATGCAATGAACTTGAGGCCACCTGACACACTGAAGAGAGCAATGGAGCTAGCAAAGGAGAAAGGGTCGTCTAGCTGGTTAACAGCTCTACCCTTGGAGTCCCATGGGTTTGCTCTACACAAGAGTTCCTTCAGAGATGCACTGTGTCTCAGGTATGGGTGGCAACCTGAACGTCTGCCTACACGGTGTGACTGTGGTGATGCCTTTACTGTCGATCATGCACTCAATTGTCCGAGAGGTGCTTTTCCAACAATAAGGCATAATGAAGTCAGAGATTTCACTGGGCAGCTGTTGACAGAGGTGTGCCATGATGTTTGTATTGAGCCTGTACTGCAACCCCTCGAGGGTGAAAGACTCGATTTGGCCAGCTCAATCAGAGATGACAATGCCAGGACAGACATTCGGGCTAGGGGATTCTGGGGATGTAGCCATCAGTGTGCATTTTTGGACGTAAAGGTTTTTAACCCCAACGCACAGACCAATCGGAAGTTCCCCTTAGCCGCTTGTTATCGTCATCATGAGAAGATGAAGAAGAGAGCCTATGAGCAGCGAGTCACAGATATTGAACATGGCTCCTTTACCCCACTGGTGTTTAGCACCACGGGTGGAATGGGGAAGTTGGCTGATACGTTCTACAGACGTCTAGCTTCACTTGTTTCGGCCAAGAGAGACCAGCCATACCATCAGATCATGGGTTGGCTCAGGTGCCATCTCAGCTTTTCCCTGCTTCGATCAGCAGTGATGTGCCTCAGAGGATCACGATCATCCTCCAGATTTGCCCCCAGATGTCCTGATTCTATTGACCTTGCAATCAGCGAGGCTAGAATCATCTAACTTTATTATATTAATTACTATATACATTGTGTACTAACCAGATATTAGGTGCTTTGTACTAATCAGTTATGTATTTTGCATGTCATTTATCTCAATTACATCATTTTTGTATAAAATTTTATTAATAATTGATATATTTGAAAAAAACACTATACTACTGCTCCCTCTCTATACTGTACACTACACTACTGCTCCCTCTCTATACTGTACACTATACTACTGCTCCCTCTCTATACTGTACACTATACTACTGTTCCCTCTCTACGCTGTACACTGTACTACTGCTCCCTCTCTATACTGTACACTATACTACTGCTCCCTCTCTATACTGTACACTACACTACTGCTCCCTCTCTATACTGTACACTATACTACTGCTCCCTCTCTATACTGTACACTATACTACTGCTCCCTCTCTTCGCTGTACACTGTACTACTGCTCCCTCTCTATACTGTACACTATACTACTATTCCCTCTCTATACTGTACACTATACTACTGCTCCCTCTCTATACTGTACACTATACTACTGCTCCCTCTCTACGCTGTACACTGTACTACTGCTCCCTCTCTATACTGTACACTATACTACTGCTCCCTCTCTACGCTGTACACTATACTACTGCTCCCTCTCTATACTGTACACTATACTACTGCTCCCTCTCTATACTGTACACTATACTACTGCTCCCTCTCTACGCTGTACACTGTACTACTGCTCCCTCTCTATACTGTACACTATACTACTGCTCCCTCTCTATACTGTACACTATACTACTGCTCCCTCTCTATACTGTACACTATACTACTGCTCCCTCTCTACGCTGTACACTGTACTACTGCTCCCTCTCTATACTGTACACTATACTACTGCTCCCTCTCTATACTGTACACTATACTACTGCTCCCTCTCTATACTGTACACTATACTACTGCTCCCTCTCTATACTGTACACTGTACTACTGCTCCCTCTCTATACTGTACACTATACTACTGCTCCCTCTCTACGCTGTACACTATACTACTGCTCCCTCTCTATACTGTACACTATACTACTGCTCCCTCTCTATACTGTACACTATACTACTGCTCCCTCTCTACGCTGTACACTGTACTACTGCTCCCTCTCTATACTGTACACTATACTACTGCTCCCTCTCTACGCTGTACACTGTACTACTGCTCCCTCTCTATACT
The DNA here is from genome assembly GCA_963170055.1 of Halisarca cf. caerulea. Classification (NCBI taxonomy): domain Eukaryota; kingdom Metazoa; phylum Porifera; class Demospongiae; order Chondrillida; family Halisarcidae; genus Halisarca; species Halisarca cf. caerulea. The sequence goes on from CAUJGJ010000003.1 coordinate 734,164, forward strand.
GTACACTATACTACTGCTCCCTCTCTATACTGTACACTACACTACTGCTCCCTCTCTATACTGTACACTATACTACTGCTCCCTCTCTATACTGTACACTATACTACTGCTTCCTCTCTTCGCTGTACACTGTACTACTGCTCCCTCTCTATACTGTACACTATACTACTATTCCCTCTCTATACTGTACACTATACTACTGCTCCCTCTCTATACTGTACACTACACTACTGCTCCCTCTCTATACTGTACACTATACTACTGCTCCCTCTCTATACTGTACACTATACTACTGCTCCCTCTCTATACTGTACACTATACTACTGCTCCCTCTCTATACTGTACACTGTACTACTGCTCCCTCTCTATACTGTACACTATACTACTGCTCCCTCTCTACGCTGTACACTATACTACTGCTCCCTCTCTATACTGTACACTATACTACTGCTCCCTCTCTATACTGTACACTATACTACTGCTCCCTCTCTACGCTGTACACTGTACTACTGCTCCCTCTCTATACTGTACACTATACTACTGCTCCCTCTCTATACTGTACACTATACTACTGCTCCCTCTCTATACTGTACACTATACTACTGCTCCCTCTCTACGCTGTACACTGTACTACTGCTCCCTCTCTATACTGTACACTATACTACTGCTCCCTCTCTATACTGTACACTATACTACTGCTCCCTCTCTACGCTGTACACTATACTACTGCTCCCTCTCTACGCTGTACACTATACTACTGCTCCCTCTCTATACTGCACACTATACTACTGCTCCCTCTCTACGCTGTACACTGTACTACTGCTCCCTCTCTATACTGTACACTATACTACTGCTCCCTCTCTATACTGTACACTATACTACTGCTCCCTCTCTACGCTGTACACTATACTACTGCTCCCTCTCTATACTGTACACTATACTACTGCTCCCTCTCTACGTTGTACACTATACTACTGCTCCCTCTCTATACTGTACACTATACTACTGCTCCCTCTCTATACTGTACACTATACTACTGCTCCCTCTCTATACTCTACACTGTACTACTGCTCCCTCTCTATACTGTACACTATACTACTGCTCCCTCTCTATACTGTACACTATACTACTGCTCCCTCTCTATACTGTACACTATACTACTGCTCCCTCTCTATACTGTACACTATACTACTGCTCCCTCTCTACGCTGTACACTGTACTACTGCTCCCTCTCTATACTGTACACTATACTACTGCTCCCTCTCTACGCTGTACACTATACTACTGCTCCCTCTCTATACTGTACACTATACTACTGCTCCCTCTCTATACTGTACACTATACTACTGCTCCCTCTCTACGCTGTACACTGTACTACTGCTCCCTCTCTATACTGTACACTATACTACTGCTCCCTCTCTATACTGTACACTATACTACTGCTCCCTCTCTATACTGTACACTATACTACTGCTCCCTCTCTACGCTGTACACTGTACTACTGCTCCCTCTCTATACTGTACACTATACTACTGCTCCCTCTCTATACTGTACACTATACTACTGCTCCCTCTCTATACTGTACACTATACTACTGCTCCCTCTCTATACTGTACACTGTACTACTGCTCCCTCTCTATACTGTACACTATACTACTGCTCCCTCTCTACGCTGTACACTATACTACTGCTCCCTCTCTATACTGTACACTATACTACTGCTCCCTCTCTATACTGTACACTATACTACTGCTCCCTCTCTACGCTGTACACTGTACTACTGCTCCCTCTCTATACTGTACACTATACTACTGCTCCCTCTCTATACTGTACACTATACTACTGCTCCCTCTCTATACTGTACACTATACTACTGCTCCCTCTCTATACTGTACACTACACTACTGCTCCCTCTCTATACTGTACACTATACTACTGCTCCCTCTCTATACTGTACACTATACTACTGCTCCCTCTCTTCGCTGTACACTGTACTACTGCTCCCTCTCTATACTGTACACTATACTACTATTCCCTCTCTATACTGTACACTATACTACTGCTCCCTCTCTATACTGTACACTACACTACTGCTCCCTCTCTATACTGTACACTATACTACTGCTCCCTCTCTATACTGTACACTATACTACTGCTCCCTCTCTATACTGTACACTATACTACTGCTCCCTCTCTACGCTGTACACTGTACTACTGCTCCCTCTCTATACTGTACACTATACTACTGCTCCCTCTCTACGCTGTACACTGTACTACTGCTCCCTCTCTATACTGTACACTATACTACTGCTCCCTCTCTACGCTGTACACTATACTACTGCTCCCTCTCTACGCTGTACACTATACTACTGCTCCCTCTCTATACTGTACACTATACTACTGCTCCCTCTCTACGCTGTACACTGTACTACTGCTCCCTCTCTATACTGTACACTATACTACTGCTCCCTCTCTATACTGTACACTATACTACTGCTCCCTCTCTACGCTGTACACTATACTACTGCTCCCTCTCTATACTGTACACTATACTACTGCTCCCTCTCTACGTTGTACACTGTACTACTGCTCCCTCTCTATACTGTACACTATACTACTGCTCCCTCTCTATACTGTACACTATACTACTGCTCCCTCTCTATACTGTACACTGTACTACTGCTCCCTCTCTATACTGTACACTGTACTACTGCTCCCTCTCTATACTGTACACTATACTACTGCTCCCTCTCTATACTGTACACTATACTACTGCTCCCTCTCTACGCTGTACACTATACTACTGCTCCCTCTCTATACTGTACACTATACTACTGCTCCCTCTCTACGCTGTACACTGTACTACTGCTCCCTCTCTATACTGTACACTATACTACTGCTCCCTCTCTATACTGTACACTATACTACTGCTCCCTCTCTATACTGCACACTATACTACTGCTCCCTCTCTATACTGTACACTATACTACTGCTTCCTCTCTATACTGTACACTATACTACTGCTCCCTCTCTATATTGTACACTGTACTACTGCTCCCTCTCTGTACTGTACACTATACTACTGCTCCCTCTCTATACTGTACACTATACTACTGCTCCCTCTCTACACTGTACACTATACTACTGCTCCCTCTCTATACTGTACACTGTACTACTGCTCCCTCTCTACACTGTACACTATACTACTGCTCCCTCTCTATATGTACACTGGACTACTGCTCCCTCTCTATACTGTACACTGTACTACTGCTCCCTCTCTACACTGTACACTATACTACTGCTCCCTCTCTATACTGTACACTATACTACTGCTCCCTCTCTATACTGCACACTATACTACTGCTCCCTCTCTATACTGTACACTATACTACTGCTTCCTCTCTATACTCTACACTATACTACTGCTCCCTCTCTATACTGTACACTATACTACTGCTCCCTCTCTATACTGTACACTATACTACTGCTCCCTCTCTACACTGTACACTATACTACTGCTCCCTCTCTATACTGTACACTGTACTACTGCTCCCTCTCTACACTGTACACTATACTACTGCTCCCTCTCTATATGTACACTGGACTACTGCTCCCTCTCTATACTGTACACTATACTACTGCTCCCTCTCTATATACTGTACACTGTACTACTGCTCCCTCTCTATACTGTACACTATACTACTGCTCCTTCGTTGAACTATTTTTCACTTTAACTGAAATTTCAGTGTAGTGTACTGTGTGTTCTGTAGTGATGAGGTGAAGCCATACAGTGACACTTGTGCTCTTTGTTCCACTCAGTGTTTATGTAACCTCCAGTTCAGAACTTGAACATGCTCCTATGTCATGGTTGTATCCACCTCTTTGTAGTCCTCATCTTGTGCTATTGGAGTGGGTTGATTTTTGATGAGTGTGAAAGGGATTCCTCACTGGATGATCCTGAGTGGAGGAGTCAGCTTGAGGCATTGCGGAATGAGGACATCAATGATGTGCTACATGGGAGGTGGTGGGAGTACTATTCCAGACAACGTTACAAGGTACTGATATATGTTAGAGCAGTCAATTTGTCTTGTCACTGTAACAACACAGGTGGATGGTGTGAGGTGGTGTTACTACACAGGTGGATGGTGTGAGGTGGTGTTACTACACAGGTGGATGGTGTGAGGTGGTGTTACTACACAGGTGGATGGTGTGAGGTGGTGTTACTACACAGGTGGATGGTGTGAGGTGGTGTTACTACACAGGTGGATGGTGTGAGGTGGTGTTACTACACAGGTGGATGGTGTGAGGTGGTGTTACTAGCTTAGTGGTGTATATATACACCATGCACTATATGTATGATGGTGTTATTTACGAAAATGTAATTTTCTTTTGAATCCACTTTGAAGCCTTATAGCTAGCATCTTGCTGTCTGCCTTTTCCACTGAATCTGTTTTGATGTATTATTGTAATGAACATTGAACTGTACAGCTACCACATAGAGTGCTCAGAGAAAAGTAGTATTGTATTGTGTGAGTGTTGTAAGGAGAGTTTATATGGCATTATCTGGTGATGCACTGAATGCAGACAAGAATGATGGGGTATCGTATCAGCTTTTGTAATGACAGCCATTTTATCTTCAGTCTGAAAGACTAGTGTACATAACATGTCTGACTTATGTCATTTGATACAAACAAAGCACACAGTTAAGTTCAGTGTTGGTGTTGAGGTATATGTTATTTGAGGGAAAGTACTATAGCACCCACATTGTAGAGTACATGCTTACATGAGTGTCTTGGTCCTCAAGTGTTGGGGGTGATGTGAAGTGTACATGTACATGGTTGTGATATGGAATATTTTAACTTAGTTTGAGTGGATTTGATTGGCCAGCAGTGGCTTGGTGGAACACTGTTAAATGAACCTCAAAACACTCTTAAATGATGTGCATATTAAACACCTTCCCTTTAGCAACATACTATTCCATTATACAAAGAATCACCCTAGGATACACAAATCTGTGAACCACAAGAGATAGCAGCTGTACCAGCTGATAGTCCAATATATAAGTTATTGTTTACCAAAACTTTGTTATTTGCTTTAAAATTAGAAATACAAAACAATACATTTGATCTATCCTTTGATCTTCTTGGCTTCACAAATTTGTGTATCTTGGGCTGATTCTTTTTATAATGGAAATGTACATTGCTTAATGGAAGGTGTTATTAGTTGATGTTTGTCTGTATGAATTGTGCTTGTCTCTCAACAGTAAAACCAGCATGTCATGTGGCATTATCCTTAGTACTTCACACTTGATAGGATTTGGTGTACCTCACAAGTACAAGTGTTGATTGAATAAGAGTTCAAGTAGTTACATACCAACCTGTGTACATGTACCAACCTGTGTACATGTACCAACCTATGTACATGTACCAACCTGTGTACATGTACCAACCTGTGTACATGCACCTACCTGTGTACATGTACCAACCTATGTACATGTACCAACCTGTGTACATGTACCAACCTGTGTACATGTACCAACCTGTGTACATGTACCAACCTATGTACATATACCAAGCTATGTACATGTACCAACCTATGTACATGGACCAACCTATGTACATGGACCAACCTATGTACATGTACCAATCCGTGTATATATTTGCCAACCTATATGTGTTTAGATGTATTCTAAAGCTTTCTAACATCTGTAATACCACGGAACTGGAAGAAAAATTGGTTCTTGAACTTTGTCATTTCCATCTAAGCCTCGCTAATGTCAGGTGACTTTGCTCACGAGGTTGTAATACATTGTACTTTAAAGTCTTCCTATGAACGTTTGCTAACATTCATTGCTTGGACTTTTGACGTTCTTGTTTATTCATGGATTGTGCTGTTTGTTACTTTACTCTGAAAAGCCTCAAGTTTTCAGAGGTTTTGCAAATTGAATGAACCCTGAGCCTCAGAGAGAGCTTTGTAAGTTTCTAAACTATGCACTTTTGAGTAGTTCTATAGCTCATTACCAATAGCGGGTGTGACCACAAGTTTGCTCATTTCTTTGTCCTCACTCTTCTAAACTCGGGCGACACCCTGAACTATCCCAACACAACAAGTATTAGTCTTTCAATCTAGTATCAATCTTTCATTCAATCCAAAGAAGCTAGCATAGTCAACAGATAACAGGTGCCTTCATGGAGGTGTGAAAACCCCATTGGTATTCATTACGCATGTGAGACATGTGCGTGATAAGTTGGAGGTGTAAAAATTTCGCTCTTTTACCGTCTTTGTTCTGAACTTGTAGAAGCTTCAGACCATCAAACAAGGGCTTAACATGTAGGTAGAGGCATAAACGTTTCGAGAATCACCATTTTAAAAGATCTAGTTTATTTACAAAGACGTTAGTGTGATTTACCTAACCCCTACTAAAAAGTGAAACGCTTTGGGCTCAAGATGGTGGAATGCTAAGACTATTTAATCAAATTGCCATAGCGAAACATTTACTAACTTTTCCATGCGGAGGCATTGACAACTCTGCTCCAAAGCCGAGATCTGTAGAAACGACCCTTAAACAGCAAAATTCAAGCAGTTATAATTTAATTGCGACAGGAGTAATGGTTCTTTTGCCTCCGCTAGGAAAAGCTGTATAATATTATAACAAATGGCTCAAAGTTGGCGCCTATAAACCGTCTCCATCTTGTTCCTACATGTTGCGCTCTGCCGAAAACCAGAATTCCCAAGGGCATCCAGATAGGTCCCAGGCCAGCATGTGACAGAGTTTAACGTGACAACAGAAAACATCACTAAACACAGATTCGGTACGCAGGTATTACATATGCACATGCGAGGTGTAAACAAAATGGAGCCCCAAAAGTCTGCTGAAATCCCCCCCCCCCCTTTTTCTTCCGTTCTGTTATGTTACGAGTCCTGAGAAGGACATCAGACATCGTTACAACTATTAAATGTTACATTTCTTAATACAATTGTTTACATGCGTACATGCACCAACCTGTGTACATGTACCAACCTGTGTACATGTACCAACCTGTGTACATGCACCAACCTATGTACATGTAACAACCTATGTACATGTACCAACCTGTGTACATGTACCAACCTATGTACATGTACCAACCTATGTACATGTACCAACCTGTGTACATGCACCAACCTGTGTACATGCACCAACCTGTGTACATGCACCAACCTGTGTACATGTACCAACCTATGTACATGCACCAACCTATGTACATGCACCAACCTGTGTACATGTACCAACCTGTGTACATGTACCAACCTGTGTACATGCACCAACCTGTGTACATGTACCAACCTGTGTACATGCACCAACCTGTGTACATGTACCAACCTGTGTACATGTACCAACCTATGTACATGTACCAACCTGTGTACATGTACCAACCTGTGTACATGTACCAACCTGTGTACATTCACCAACCTGTGTACATGTACCAACCTGTGTACATGCACCAACCTGTGTACATGTACCAACCTGTGTACATGTACCAACCTATGTACATGCACCAACCTGTGTACATGTACCAACCTGTGTACATGTACCAACCTGTGTACATGCACCAACCTGTGTACATGTACCAACCTGTGTACATGCACCAACCTGTGTACATGTACCAACCTATGTACATGTACCAACCTATGTACATGTACCAACCTATGTACATGTACCAACCTGTGTACATGCACCAACCTGTGTACATGCACCAACCTGTGTACATGTACCAACCTGTGTACATGTACCAACGTTGTGTACATGTACTAACCTATGTACATGTACCAACCTATGTATATGGACCAACCTGTGTACATGTACCAACCTGTGTACATGTACTAACCTATGTACATGTACCAACCTGTGTACATGTACTAACCTATGTACATGTACCAACCTTTGTACATGTACCAACCTGTGTACATGTACTAACCTATGTACATGTACCAACCTGTGTACATGTACCAACCCATGTACATGTACTAACCTATGTACATGTACCAACCTGTGTACATGTACCAACCCATGTACATGTACCAACCTATGTACATGTACCAACCTGTGTACATGTACCAACCTGTGTACATGCACCAACCTGTGTACATGTACCAACCTGTGTACATGCACCAACCTGTGTACATGTACCAACCTGTGTACATGTACCAACCTATGTACATGTACCAACCTATGTACATGTACCAACCTATGTACATGCACCAACCTGAGTACATGCACCAACCTGTGTACATGTACCAACCAGTGTACATGTACCAACCTATGTACATGCACCAACCTATGTATATGGACCAACCTGTGTACATGTACCACCCTGTGTACATGTACTAACCTATGTACATGTACCAACCTGTGTACATGTACTAACCTATGTACATGTACCAACCTGTGTACATGTACCAACCTGTGTACATGTACTAACCTATGTACATGTACCAACCTGTGTACATGTACCAACCCATGTACATGTACTAACCTATGTACATGTACCAACCTGTGTACATGTACCAACCCATGTACATGTACCAACCTATGTACATGTACCAACCTACGGTATAGAACAAAAAAAAGTTAACGTGAAGAGTTTTTATTACGTTTATCTTACGCCGTGATCGCGGAGCTGATACGCGGTGATCACGGAGCTGGTACGCCGTGATCACAGAGCAGGTACGCCGTGATCACGAAAATTCGCGTCGTGATCACAGAAGCTCAGGACCGTGATCCAGTTGCTCTACACCACAAGAAACTGCACTGAAGGCGATTAAACCTTACTTTGATGTCGATGTGAATCCACACGATACGAAAATGATACAAGGACAATCGCGCACTGCACCGTTTCTCCAGAGTACGGGGTCAATTTGAAGCGAAAGAATCCAGAAACAGTAATTTAACAATATGAACGATTATTAAGTAGTACTCTTCTCGAACGCGTGCACCCTACAGTTAGGAGCATCTTCTGCGGATCATGTAGAACAGCATGAAGCGAGCAGCCATGTTATTTTCAGTATATTTTCCGGATATTTCTGCGCACTAGTCTACCCATTTCCAGGAGAGCGCGATCTGGCGTATAGACTATTTCCTTGCTTCGCGGCAGGTAAAATGTGCCTGCTTGTTTACATTGAAGACGATGTCAATCCTTTTGAATAAAAACTATCGATTCATTGTTTAATATAATCAAGTGATCAAGTGCAAAATTTCTTTGTCCAACTCGAGGAAGACGAAGACGATGTGACATCCACGTTTGGCTAGAGTAGAAGTCCTAAAGCTAGAAAACGTCGTTGGTAAGATCACCTGTAGCCTCTTAGCGTAATACCGTTTTCTTCTAAAGCGTAATCACGTATCTATCGCGGCGTGATCACTGAGCTCCTACGTCGTGATCACGGAGCTCGTACGTCGTGATTACGAAGCTCCTACGTCGTGATCACTTTACTTCACGTAAACTTTTTTTCGTTCTATACCGTATGTACATGTACCAACCTGTGTACATGTACCAACCTATGTACATGTATACCAACCTGTGTACATGTACCAACCTATGTACATGTACCAACCCGTGTACATGTACCAACCTGCGTGTTTAGATGTATTCTAAATTTCTCACATCCATTGTACCACGAAACTAGAAGAAAGCTGGTTCTTGAACTTTGTCATTTCCACCTAAGTCATGCTAATGTCAGGTGACTTTGCTCACAAGGTTGTAATGCATTCTACTTTGAAGGCTTCCTACAAATGATAGCTATAGCTTTCATTGCTTGGGCTTTTGATGTTCTTGTGTATTCATGCATGGATTATGCAGTTTGTTACTTTACTCTAACAAGCCTTAAAGGTTCCCAAGGGGGGTTGCAAATTGAATGAACCACCTTTCCCTGAGCCTCAGAGAGAGCTTTGTAACTTTCTAAACTTTGCACTTTTGAATAATTCTATAGCTCATTACCAACAATGCATCGAGCAGCCATTTCATGGGGTGAATCCTGCAACTTACAGTGAGTGTGACCGCTCATTTCTTTGTCCTCACTCTTCTAAATTCTGGCTACACCCCTGAACTAGCCCAACACAAAGAAGTATTAGTCTTTCAATCTAGTATCAATCTTTCATTCAATCCAAAGAAGCTAGCATAGTCAACAGATGACCATTGCCTTCATGAAGACCCAATTGGTATTCATTATGCATGTGGGATATGTCCGCGCTTATTCCGAGGTGTAAAAATTTCGCTCTTTTTTACCGTCTTTGTTGTGAACTTGTAGAAGCTTCAGAGCGTCAAACGAGGGCTTAGCATGTAGGTAGAGGTATAAACTTTTCAAGAATTACCATTTTAAAAGATCTTAGACTAGTTTACTTGCAAAGAAGATCGCATGGTTTACCAAACCCCTACATAAAAGCAAAACGCTTTGGGCACAAGATGGTGGAATGTTTCTAAGACTATTTAGTCACATAAATCACCTTAGTGAAACATTTAGTAACTTTTCCATGCAGATATTGACAACTCTGCTCCTGAGCCGAGATCTGTAGAAATGACCCTCAAACAGCAAAATTCAAGCTGTTGTAACTTAATTGCAACAGGAGTAAAGGTTCTCTTGCCTCCATATGGAAAAGCTGTATATTACAAATGGCTCGAAGTTGGCACCTATAAACCGTCTCCAGCTTGCTCCTTCATGTTGCACTCAGCCAAAAACCAGAATTCTGAAGGACATTCAGATAGGTCACTGGCCAGCATGTGACAGAGTTTAATGTGACGACAGAAAACATCACTAAACACAGATTCGGTAAATGCATGACTAATAACTTAAAAGCGCCAAAAAATAACATTTTATCACTGTACAAACTGGGAAGCTCTATCATAACAAATCTGGACATGTCTCACATGCTACCTCATTGTATTTCCAAGGCAAAGGACCATCTCCGTGTACATGCCCTAATTTGCATATCATAACTCACCTATAGTTTCACTTATGGCTCGGAAACATGGCTGTTGGCATCCTTCATATGCCAACAGCCCGAGTACCTGTGTCTTGGCTGCCAATGGTAAAATCAACCCCAGATTCATACCCTCAGCACTCAACGGTTTGTCATACAGTCGTCAAGTGTAAGCTAGTGCTTACAACTACTTAGCTAACCTGTACATGGACAGTGGCACCAGTGTGACCGGTCTGGTTTAGGCTAAACCACTTTTTAGCTTATTTGGATCCTTGTTAAGTTTGTCTAAATCTCCAGAGAAATTGTACCTTAACTTTGTAATAGTACTCACTTTACACCCTAGACGTCCCATTGACATACACGTTGACGTATTGATTCCACCATTTTTACCACATGTTGTGTGACAGTGCCTGAAAATGTCCATTCATAGAGATTTTAATAGGCTGGTTAGGATGCCACGGTATGGGAACAGCTTTAATGCCCAAGAAGGACTCTCAGAATAGTCATAAGACAGGGTTGCAGGATTCTCTGCAGAGCCAGGATAGTCTCGCATGTGGGACATGTCCAAAGTCCCACTATTGTGTTAATGGGCTGGAATTTGGGCGTGTGTAAGGCTTTGATCATGTGAGATGCGCGTGACATTTCTTTCCGTAAAGTTTTAGTAAAGAAGCAGGGGCGATTGCGCTGCTCGACATTTGTTCTACTTTTACAACATATGAAAGCCTTTATTCATCAAAAGTTAATGTTACGTACATATTGTTGTGTAAGGGAGCTTGGAAGATCATACTCACGATCGATAGTAGGTATTGCAAACTGCATACTTACGTAATTCACGGCGAAATCACCCTGCTATTTTGCAGTTGATGATAGGCTTAAAGCGCATTTTGAAGGCTCAAACATAGATCAATCGCTCTTTTATAAGGTACTCAAGTTAGTAAAACCGACTTTTCTATTTGAATTTAAAATCAAACAAAGATTACGCACCTTGTTCTTCGATGTCGTCGATCGGGCGCTGAATATCCAGTTTGCTTCTCTTAAACCGCCGATATTATATTTCGTTAAACTGTCTGTCTTCTTTGCCTAATGTTCTTCCTCCACTGAGTTTCTCTCGCTTACGCCGCATCAATCATTGCAGAGATCAAACACTTCGAACACTTCGATAAGGGCAATAAGCGATTACGTCACAGCTCATGTCACATGACTATCATGTGATAATTGGCCCTTAGCTAAGCGAATCCTTCTTGCAAAATGCCATGTCGTCAAGTAAATCAGCGGATCAATGTAGGAAGCTTCTGAGTGTTTTACTGTAATCTATATCGAACGCTTCAACTTTTCACCGATGGGGATGTTGATGCCGTGAGTTTCCAAAGAGTTATTGCTGGTTATTTTAGTACATTTTTAGTATTTGTTGATTATCTTGAAAACTGTTCCAGTAAACAAAATCCCCATCGGTAGAATATTGGGTAGCCTTATTAGGGACAGTTTAGTCCATATTCTGTGTCTCTAGGCCTAAGTTTCGATTAACTTGAGAGGAATAACTGCTAAATACAGCTGCTCGGAAAAGAAGCGAGTATTGGAACGATTGACGGAAAAGTTGGTTGAAAAATAGTTAAATGTGTAGCTTAACTGTGTTCATACAGTCTAAATGTCGTTGCTTGCCATTTCTGATACGCATAAGAGAGAAAAAGCGCGATTTGTTAGCAACAAAATCGCCGACTTTCAGAAGCCATTCAAGTGCGAATGGACATGTCCCACATGCGCTAGCTTACTAATTTCCGCAAGCGAGAATTTAGAAATCAAACCTTGTTCTCCCTTTCAACATACTTGGTTACAATCAGGTCTTGGCTTCCTTACAATGCAATCACACCTTAACAATGTTTGTGTTCAATGATGACTCAAGAGAGATTGAACCATTTGATGATAGGTCATGTTTACATGTAATGTTATTAAGATGGTTTCATCTCTTTTGAGTCATCGCTAAATTACCTTAAGTACAAGTAAATTCGTTAGCAAAAGCACATGCAGAACAGCTGCAGGTTTTGAAAAAATTTTCGTCTCTGTTGAAGACCGCCTACACATCCGGATTTTGAGGTTTCTTGTAATTTAAAATTAAAAGTGCCACTTGTTTTGAATCGTTCACACTTTTCTACGTGTAACTTTTGGTCTGATTGTGCAGCTTAATATTTCGATAAATCTTCTTAAAGCATAAAACTGTCGCAAAAGCAGACATATATTGTTGCTGTGAGTTTAAAATATGCAGTATTATTGCGCATTTTAAGTGGCAGCCATTTTGTTCATTGCCAAAAAGTGTTATAATGAGCCTGTGCCAACTCCTCCCTTCACCCCTTCCAACTCCTCCCCTCACCCCTTCCAACTTCTCCCCTGACCCCTTCCAACTCCTCCCCTCACCCCTTTCAACTTCTCCCCTGACCCCTTCCAACTCCTCCCCTCACCCCTTCCAACTTCTCCCCTGACCCCTTTCAACTCCTCCCCTCACCCCTCCAACTCCTCCCTTCACCCCTTCCAACTCCTCCCCTGACCCCTGTAACTCCACCCCTCACCCCTTCCAAACTCCTCCCCTCACTCCTTCCAACTCCCCCCTGACCCTTCCAGCTCCTCCCCTGACCCCTTGTAACTCAACCCCTCACCCCTTCCAAACTCCTCCCCTCACCCCTTCCAACTCCCCCCTGACCCTTCCAGCTCCTCCCCTGACCCCTTGTAACTCAACCCCTCACCCCTTCCAAACTCCTCCCCTCACCCCTTCTAACTCCCCCCTGACCCTTCCAGCTCCTCCCCTGACCCTTCCAGCTCCTCCCCTGACCCCTTGTAACTCTACCCCTCACCCCTTCCAACTCCTCCCCTCACCCCTTCCAACTCCTCCTCTCACCCCTTCCAACTCCTCCCCAGACCCCTCCAACTCCTCCTCTCACCCCTTCCAACTCCTCTCCTCATCCCTTTCAACTCCTCTCCTCATCCCTTCCAACTCCTCCCCTCATCCCTTACAGCTCCTCCCCTGACTCCTTGCAACTCCTCCCCTCACCCCTTCCAACTCCTCCACTGACCCCTTGCAACTCCCCTCACCCCTTAAATATTCTTAGACCCACCCCTTTACTGTTTGTACAGTGCTGTATGGACAGGGTGACTTTGGATTGTCATGTAATGTGTCAAAGACAGGTATACATATCTCACTATCCATCACATGTGGTCTGCATCACTAGATTTTTGCTACACTACTTATGAGCTTTGTTATGTCAGACTCTGTAATTTTAACAAACTTATTGTTGTCTCTATTACAGCACTATGCTCAGCTAAGCTTTACAGAGGAGTTCCAGTCCAAGCTTATGGAAGGTCAGCATACAATGAGTCATTTGCCCTCTATACACATGTGTACATGTCTTGAAAGCATCCTCCTTCAACCTGTACAGCTGCAATTGACAAAGGTGGTTCTGTGGAAGTGGAGATTGTCAAAGTAGTGACTCTTGGACCACCAGAAGCTGGCAAGACTCAATTAAAGAAAGCATTGACAAAGAACATTGATGAAACTAAAGAAAGCACACTAGTTTCAACTGAGGCAGAAGTAGTCATGGACTGCTTTGTTGAAGAAGGATCAAATATTGCGTGGAAAAAATTGGATGGCCGTGAGCTTCAAACCATGTTATGTGCCACAATAGAGAATAGAAAGTATGACATTTCTCTGCCAAATGCAGCACAGAAGGATACAAGTCACTGGAAAAGACAAATACCAATGCCCATAATTGGAGAGAAGCCTGACAATGCTGAACATTTGCTAGAAACAGGTCAAATGTCACTTGATGATGAGGTAGTATTTAGTATTAGTAGTGAGAGGGGATCTGAAGAGTCTGATGGATACACTGACTTTGAGATAGCTAGTGATAGTGAAAAGGAGATCACATCTGACCCTCCTGTTATGAGTACATTTTCTAGGTTAAAAAAACGAGTCGTTCGCCGATTCCCCCTCGTATTTGGTGACAATCATTTAAATATGGTTCGGCTGATCCACATAATCGACAGTGGTGGACAGCCAGCCTTCCTTGATTTCCACCCTCTAGTTGCCACCAGCAGAGCCCTCTACCTACTGGTGTACAACTCCCAGGAAGGTCTCTCTGCTCACCCTGCACTCACGTACCGCAAACCCACTGAGTTCCCCACCAAATCCCTTCCGAATCCATCCCAGACCAATTTGGACATGATCAAGAGGTCCTTGCACTCTCTTCACCATTGCAAGGGTAAATTATTGAAAATGGAAGCGACAATGCGAGACCACCTCGGTGACAATGTCACCATTGATCCTTCTGATGTGCTCCCAATCATTGTAGTGGGATCTCGAAAGGCCCAGCAGTGTCAAGAGGATCCTTCAAGTCTGTTGAAGTCACACTGCTGTAGCATCCCAATTTGGGACGACACCCAGTGGAATGTAGTTCTCGTGGATAGCCTCAATCCTTCTTGCAGTGGTGTCGAGGAGCTGCGTGAAACGATTTCAAAAACTAAATCAAAATTTAAAATCCGTTTTCCCCTTTTGTGGTTCCACTGTCAGTTGATGTTCTGGTCAAATGATGACCCCTCCCTCTCTGTGCTGACGTACCACGATCTTCAAGAAATCTGTATGAAGCACAAGTTTGTCTCTTCAGCTGAGGAATTTCTTGCACTGATAACCACCTTCCACATGCTTGGTCTATTTGTCTGTTCTGGTATTGATTGCATCAGAGAGGATCGAAACGATTCTGACAGCCTCTACAACTCTCCCATCTTCACCAAACCTGATGTTTTCTATCAGCAAATATCAAGAATTCTTGAAATTCCATTCCGTGACCTAGAAAGTCCTGAATGTAATCTTGCAATTGACCAGCGAAAGTTGTTCCAAAGTATCCAAAAAGAGGGAATTATCTCAGGCAACTCCCTCCATCTGTTGGGAGTCCCAAACACTCTGGGATCATTCACTGGATTCCACTCATACTTGCTACAGTCTCTGGTGAAGTGGGGATTGGCTGCTCAAGTATCACAAGACTTAGGATTGGCTGCTCAAGTATCACAAGACCCACTTCAGCTCTTCATTCCATCCGTCCTGCCTACACGCTCTGATGCCCACTGCGCTCTAAGTGAGAGCCCTATTCCACAGCTGGCTCTGGCCATCCTTGCTGAAGGATCAGATGCTTATTACCATCTTCCTCAATGCCTCTTCCCTCACTTCATAGTTAGCCTCATGAACCATCATGGTGGTGGCTATGAATTGAGGAAGGGCAGAGGAGAGGCTACTCCTCGTTGTCGAGATGTTATCACGCTTACCAAAGGCAATCATCAGGGAACAGAATTCCCCTACACCATTTTTACCATGGACAACATTGACAACATCACTGTCCACATCATTCCAGATCTGGAGGATGACTCCAGCCCCCAGTGGTCCCCAGAAGATGTTGCAATCATCATTGAAGACATGAAGCAGTCTATGGAAGAGGCTTATTCCAGGCTGTACCAGGAGTCCACTCAGCCCCGAGTGATCCTCTGTTGCCCATGCTCACTTTGCCCTCTTGCTCAACAGAAGAAGCATCTTGCTCGAGTGGACTGTGAGCGACTCACCCTTCACTGTTTGTCACTGGAATGTGTCAAAGGGTATGCCAAGAAGTGTTCTGGCACAATGGAGGCTATTCTGAAAGAGATGAAAAGTAAGGGATGTAATGTCCAGGATCTCTACCCTAAGTTGTCACACCTTTCTATGTCCATAGTCCATACCACCATGTGTGTAATGTCTCAGCAGCTTTGTAGCTTACATTGTAAGTGTAGACGATGAGTGTGCACAGAGGTACACTCACTGCAAAGAGTCCATGCAATACATGTACCGTACGCGCTCTAATTTTCGCGGGCCTAAACTTTCGCGGTTTTCGCGGATTAGAAGCCATCCGCAAAAGTTTAAATCAGCGAAAAGTTTGAAATCTTGCGCAGTGATATAAAATGGCCGTTGCAGTGATATAAAATGGCTGTCGCTGAACAGCGGGCAGCGCTGTCGACGCCTTGTTGTATTCTTATTAGATCCATGATGATATACCTAGTATAGGTGTGAAAGAAGGTATAGGCTTGTCCGCTGCCTTTATTTTGTCTTCGTTTGCGTTCGGCATGTGCCTGTAGTTACCTGACGGTGCTTGAAGGAAGTCACCCGATTCGTTCGTTTTTGGTTCGCAAGCGTCTGGACTTTCCAGATTTGGAGTAAGTTGTTCCATCCAGCATGGCCGATGCTGTTAGAAAAGAAATATGCGACAATTCGGAGGAAGAAACCGCTCACATGTCTGTGTCATTGCCCGGCCTGTTTGGCTTGACAATCATTAAAACTTTGAAGTGCCAATTGCGATCTAGGGTCTACTCAGGTCTATCACTACTAGTTAACTTGAACAAAAAAAACAGAGACTCTGAATGGGGACCCGCGAAAATAAAAACGCGAAAACCGCGAATTTGCGAAATCCGCGAAAGTTTAAGCCTGTGAAAATTAGAGCGCGTGCGGTATTCCCTCAAGTACACAACATTCTATCCACCAACACTTTGTATAATACAGTGCATGTATTTGCAGATTACAATCACCATACTTGTCTATGCTTGAAGCATCCATGTAGCATGCAATGTATTGGACATTAGCTCACCCTCTGAAACAATGTGATAGTTTCCATCTCAATCGCTCTCTTACAGGGGCACAGGGGAAAACGGAGCCTGTTAAGCTTCCTAGCTCTCCTTCACAACAAGATTCATGGTCAGTTGTAGCTCCAATCTTGTGAATAGTTGTTCCTTTACAAAGTAAAGTTGAATTCATTTGACCATTGGTAGCTATAGTGATGTTTCTACTCCTGTAACAGACATCATTGTAGATCTTACTTCCAATGACTTCCTTTGTGAACTATAATATGGCAACTCACCATGTCCAGGTTCTGCACTGTCCATAGCATGTTGAATAGACAAGACTGTGCATACTGTCCTGCTATCTATTAGTTTACTGTATGTACAGTACAGACCCTTTACTGTTCCAAGTATAGACCCTTCACTGTTCCAAGTACAGACCCTTCACTGTTCCAAGTACAGACCCTTCACTGTTCCAAGTATAAACCCTTCACTGTTCCAAGTACAGACCCTTTACTGGTCCAAGTATAGACCCTTCACTGGTCCAAGTATAGACCCTTCACTGTTCCAAGTATAGACCCTTCACTGTTCCAAGTATAGACCCTTCACTGTTCCAAGTACAGACCCTTCACTGTTCCAAGTATAAACCCTTCACTGTTCCAAGTACAGACCCTTTACTGGTCCAAGTATAGACCCTTCACTGGTCCAAGTATAGACCCTTCACTGTTCCAAGTATAGACCCTTCACTGTTCCAAGTATAGACCCTTCACTGTTCCAAGTATAGACCCTTCACTGGTCCAAGTACAGACCCTTAACTGTTCCAAGTATAGACCCTTCACTGTTCCAAGAACAGACCCTTCACTGTTCCAAGTATAGACCCTTCACTGTTCCAAGTACAGACCCTTCACTGGTCCAAGTACAGACCCTTCACTGTTCCAAGTATAGACCCTTCACTGTTCCAAGTATAGACCCTTCACTGTTCCAAGTATAGACCCTTCACTGGTCCAAGTACAGACCCTTCACTGGTCCAAGTATAGACCCTTCACTGTTCCAAGTACAGACCCTTCACTGTTCCAAGTACAGACCCTTCACTGGTCCAAGTATAGACCCTTCACTATTTCAAGTATAGACCCTTCACTGTTCCAAGTATAGACCCTTCACTGTTCCAAGTATAGACCCTTCACTGGTCCAAGTACAGACCCTTCACTGTTCCATGCAAGTATAGACCCTTCACTATTCCAAGTATATAGACCCTTCACTGTTCCAAGAACACTCTTACAGCTGCTTCACTATCTTATTGCAGTAGCATTATCATACACTGTCAGGAACACATTCCATTCAGCAACATACTATTCCATCATACAAAGAATCACCCTAAGATACAAATATCAGTGAACCCAAAGAGAAAGTAGCTGTACCAACTGCAAGTCCACTATATGAATTGTTTAATGCACAGGCTCATTATAACACTTTTTGGCATTAAACAAAATGGCTACCACTTAAAAGGCGTAACAAAGACTGTGTATTTTAAACTCCCAGCAACAATATATGTCCGCTTTTGCTATAGTGTTATGCTGTAATAAGATATATCAAAATGCTAAGCTACAAAATTTGATCAAAAGTTACATGCAGAAAAGTGTAAGCCATTCAAAACAAGTGCCACTTTTTGCAAGAAACCTTGAATTCCGGACGTGTAGCCGGTCTTCAACAGAGACAAAAGTTACATGAAATTAGACAATGGAGCTTGCTTAACATAATATTATGTTGCTGAGCGGGGAAAGTATAACTTTCAGTGAAACAGTTATACCGAAAAATATACTTTTTTGTCTACAAAATAACGAAAATTATTATTCATAATGGCTATATCTCAAACGTACCTGGTTATATTTTTTCCGCTCAGGCAATTATGTGCACAAGCTTGTTAGGAATCACCTAACATCTTCTTTACCCGAGAGTAATGGCATTTATACGTCTGGAAAATACGATTTTTGCGAGAAGGGTACAAAATGGACGTTTTATTGTGACGTCATCAAATTATTGCGAAAGCAAAATGCCCGTAGCAGCCTCTTGCTCACTTGTTTCTCTTTTTGTGTCTCCTATCTGACGTCTATGAAGGTATTTCGATCGTAAGCTTTTGATATTCCTCATTTTTTTCTGATTTCAATGGATCTAAATATGCGTTTCTGAATAAGAATCTGTGAGTTAAGCTTTCAGATATTTTATGGCCTACTTCTTCAGCCTAAACAGAGATATATGTTGCAGGAAAGGTACCACAGTTATAGACTTTGCCACATAATCATATTCTTGTACTTACACGTTCATAAATGATGTATTTTGTTAAGAAAGTTACTCAGTCGGCGACAATATTAGCTGCTTCTCCTGAGGACTCTGCTTTGGGTTGTGCAAGATCTAATGATGTTTGTGACGCTATTTGATTAATTGTTCCTTATGTAAACATAAATGGTCACTGTGATAAATTCCATTGTGTGCACGCCCCAAATCCCCAAGTTCACAAAAGCGTTATAATGCCCCTGTGTACAACATTGTTATTTGTTTTGAATTTAGACGAAACAACAAAAGTCTTTGATCTTTCCTTTCGCAAGTATGTTATGCCCGAAAACAGGGAGGATTGTTTACGTACAACACGATTGTTTACATAACAATTACTTTGTTTACATTAGAAGGAATTTCACGCAAGGGTCACATGAAATCGCCGACTAAACGCCTCGAAACAAAAGTTAAATCAGACAATAACCTTACCAAAGACCTCTTTCATTGCTAATTTCGTTAATCTACTTCAGAGACAATTTCATTCGTCGAATGAACCAACTCGGCGACTTATCTGCTGGTAGATACGCAAAGGCTGGTTTTGTATGATGTAATCAAACCACGTGACTGCATGTGATATTCGACGAAGGAGGATGACTCCACAAGAATATTTCAATCGAAATTCCGGTCGGAAAAATTTTGGATGTTAGTATTGAAACTTTCACAGATTGTTCTTAAAGGACCAAACCCCCAGAATCGAAAAATGAATCTTCGTACGTTGCTCCATTCATTTTATGTCCAGCGTTTTGTGGCCGTACGGGTGTGTTTCTTGTGTATAACCTTGGACATAACAGCCGTGGAACGGAGCATCAAAATTCATTTTTCGATTTAGAAAGTTCATACTTTGTTCTACCTTTTGAGCCTACTTTTGTACGCAAAACCCGAAATTTCTCCGACCGGAAATTGCAATCTTTGTGTTTTCACGTAGGTATGAATAATGTGGACAGAGACAAACTATTGAGAATTAAATAGGCCTCGAAATCATTCAGTTGCAAAATATGTATGTTCATATGTTGGTACAAGCAATATCTGGAGCTGTATTTCACATTTTGGCAGAAAACAAGGCAATAAACTTCGTGCTTCGATAACGTCCACCATTTTGTTTTATGTCTAAAATCGGACATAACATACCTGCGTTGATCTTGGTTTCACAAATTTGTGTAACTTAGGCAGAATCTGATTCTTTTTATAATGGAAAGGTACGTTGCTAAATGGAAGGTGTTACAAGGGAAATGACTTGGTCGCATCTAGCTTGTACTGCCTAGCCCTTCACATTGCACTGAAGAAGCTTATATGTCTTGTTAACATTCTCTATAACACACTGCATGGTGACTGGTAGTGAAGTTGTCATTTGGTGAAAGATTTGATGTCCAGCCATCTCATCCCACCTCTTCAAAGAGCCCTGAACACCAGCATCCAGTGCTGAGCAACCCAAAAGGTATAATTAACTGTGCATTCACCCAAGCACATTACATGCCATTCTGCGTGTGTACTCAATATAAGTGGCACTGTAGTTGTTGTGGAAGGCATTGATGACAGGGCATATTATGGAGTATGGTAGTACTTCATATGTAGGATTGACACCGAAAAACCATGGCTGCTATACATTAGCGCAAATTTTATTAACACCCAAAAACTAATGATACAGTATAGTTGAGGTATTTTGAATTGATATATATTGGTACCTTTTATCACACTAGCTATAAGATAAGTAGTTAAAACCCTTTGTAGGCCAATTGCTCTCTTTGAAGGATTTGAAATCTTAGATGGCAATGTATGGTTATATGCAACACAATGGAATTTAATATAATTCTGTATTATTATTCTCGTCTTTTTGAATTGAGCTTTAAGCGACCAGGAAGGGTCCAGAGGTCTCATCTTTTGTTAGTACATGAGCTCCTATTGTTAGCCCGAAATGCCTTTTAAGTTAGTTATATGTATAGGTTTTTTAAACAACCCTCATTAGTGAAAAGTTGAAGCAGTCAATATTGATCACCATAAAACACTCAGAAGGTTCTTAAGTTACTTTGCTGATTTACTCGGCGACATGGCATTTAGCAAAAAAGATCTCTGGCAAGGAGCTTGTTTTCACATGATTGTCATGTGATATGTGTTGTGACATCATCAAACTCTTCATACCATTGGAAAATGGCAACCATTTTGAAGTTTGAAGAGCATGGTAAGGATTGATACATTGCAAGCAAGAACTAGACAGTTCAGACAGGCCATTATCCTAAGAATGCAGATTACCGAAGAAAGGCTAGTGTTGGTGATTGAGGAAAATTTAAAGCAAATGAGTCATTCGGCGCCAATCACTGATAGCGAAGAACAATGTGCGTAATCACATAGTTAAAAACTCACATCTAAATAGCAAAGGCTATTACTAGTCTAAATACCTTAGAGTAGGATGAATCATCTTTATGCAGCCTTCCAGACGCCTTGAAGGTACCATTGATTGTACCCGATAATTGAATTTTGAAAGTACTACAGTCCTCGATTGTGTCTAACAAGTGTCCTTACACAAGTGCATGTGCACAGCAGTACTTATTCTCGGATAAAGGCTAACAAAGCACCAAACATACAATGAATGACCATGCAGCACAATTGACTTGGCTTGCTCCTAAGTAAAAACGTCACGGAATGTCAAGCGTATGTCACATGATTCGAAGCTATCGAAGTCAAAAATCCCAGCCTATTAGCACGCAGTGAGATTTTGGACATGTCCCACATGCATGGATGAGCATGCATAGTGCTACACATACATGAGGCTAGACAAGTGTAGAGCTAGACAGAGTTTAGTCAGACTGAGTGCACACGCAGGTATGTTATGGCAGATTTTATGGCAAAGTCAAAATGGTCACCACTACGATGACCGTAATTGCACCCCTATTTTCTTCGTAGATACTTTATAAAAAGTGTACAAAATGTCATACATAATATTTTTAATATTCCTACTTTGTGACAATACCTCTTTTCTTGCTATATTCTATTCGGTAGTTGTACAAGTAAGCGTTTGCCACAACGTCCGAAAACAGGTTCAGTGGAAAAGGCGAAGATCTAAATGGTGGCTTTTAAACCTTTAAGTGGGTTCAAAATAATCTTAAGATTAATATCTAAATTTTCACTGCGTATACATTTGAAATTCTCTTCCTCGACTGTTATGTGCAACATTTTGTGGTTATCAAGCCAGACCAAGACAAGAAATAGTGAGACGTAACTTGAATGGAACAAGCAATCAAAAGTATACGCGGTGAAAATTTAGCTTTACCTCTTAGAAATCACCCCTCAAATTCCTGCAGTTATGGACCGTCATCTAGATCTCCGCCTTTTGCGAAGAAATTTGCCCCATGAAGAAGACTCCTCTCTAGGCCAAAGTCACATGATGTCACGAGACGGAAGTTAACGGAAGTTACAATACAATTAACGCAAGCCCATTATTATCTTCGGTTTTTGAGGCAAATACTCTAGATCTAGTCAAATTTTACTCAGCACGTTCCTTTATAGGGATATTCTCCTTCTTCTTCTTTGGAAGGTTGCTTGTAGCCTCGGCTTTTGCAGCCGAACAACAGACAGAGAAAGGCAAGCATGGTTCTAAACAAAGGAGTTGAAAGATTGTAAACTTCTCTCAACGTCGGATTTACCTTTCCAAGATCTACAGTTTGTACACAAACCAGCGTTCATTTCTTTGCAAGCCTTCTAAAGAAAGCTTTAATAACCAAAAACTAACATTCGGAAGTTTGGCAACGAAGCGTGCTGTGTAAAGTTGGGTTGGATGGAATGTTTTTACTTGCTAGCCGCGGAGCTTCCTAAGCTGATTCACGTTGCTGGCACATGACCAACCCACGCAATTCTGAGTAAATGAAATTCATACCGTGAAACCCGCAAAGCGCCCGTGTTATGGCTAGATTCTGCCATAACATACCTGCGCACTGCAAATTCCTACATCCCGCACATATGTACACATGTGGGACATGTCTGCGCTAATTTGAAGGTGTGAAAATTTCGGTCATTTTTACAACTTCTGTTCTCAACTTGTACAAGATTTAGAATATCGTAGAAGAACGATTGTAGTTGGGCAGGCATGTAAACTTCTCGTTGAACATAGTTTTTAACGACTGCTGTCTATGTTGAAGCTGCTACGAAGGTTTTCCCTACCCCTACGTGTGTAGGAATTTCTCTGGGTGCTGCATAGTGGAACGGCTTCTGGAATATATTTCTACATAAATCGCGATGGCGAAGTATTGACTAAGTTTTCCATGTTGTCTATTTTGTCATTCCTCTCCAAAGCCGAGATCGGTGAAATCAGCCCAGAAAATCAGAACTTCAGGTGAACATAACTCGGGACTGGAGCAGAAATTCAAAATGCGCAACATGGAAAAGTTAGATTGTGTCAATAACTCACATTTGGTAGTATAAAATCGTCTTAGCCTAGTTCCCTCATGCAGCACCCAGCACAAAACTAAAATTCTAAAGAACTTTAAAGTTTAGTCACATGTCAGCATGTAACAGAGCATCGGTGACAACAAAAACGTCACTAAACACAGATTCGGCATTCGTATGTGCCCGAATAACAACACGGATCACGTGCTAAATGCATGACAAATATTTTATTGGTGCCAAAATATAATATTTCATCACTATGCAAACTGAGAAGCGCTATAATAACAAATGTGGACATGTTCCACATGCGTATTTGCTAGTGTGCACTCAGTCCTACTAAACTCTGTCTAGCTCTATACTCATCTAGCCTCGTATACATAGCCCTATGCTCGACTTACCATATGCCTGTCTACCCCTAGGCCTTTTAATGTGTTTTTAAAGGATCCTTTAAGGATAAAGTTTTTTGCACAATCATGTGTCAATCCTACATTCTTCTGCCATTTTCAATGGTTTTTATACACCATTATGTATTACTGTATTTTGCAGATAACTGTGTCACAAAACCTGATGTCTATGCTTCAACCCCCCCAGCAGCACATGTATTCAATCTATTATCATTGCACAATCTCTGACACAACATGTAATAACTTGTATCTTTCATTTACAGTGACACAGAGGAAAAGAGAACCTCACAAGCTTCCTACTTCTGCTTCAAAGAAGAAAGACAATAAAACAAGTGAGATCCATACCAGATCCACTGTCCCCTCAGTACCTCCAATGATTTCAGGTGATATTCCAGTTGTCCTTTTGCCCAAACCACACATGCACACATGACACTCCTGCAGTATTCACAAGTTTCACTGCAGTCAATAACATGTATACAATTCCACCCATCACTACTTGATCCACCTCATGTAGACACTTGACCCACCTCATGTAGACACTTGACCCACCTCATGTAGACACTTGATCCACCTCATGTAGACACTTGATCCACCTCATGTAGAGACTTGATCCACCTCATGTAGACACTTGATCCACCTCATGTAGACACTTGATCCACCTCATGTAGAGACTTGATCCACCTCATGTAGACACTTGATCCACCTCGTGTAGACACCTGACCCACCTCATGTAGACACTTGATCCACCTCATGTAGAGACTTGATCCACCTCATGTAGACACTTGATCCACCTCATGTAGACACTTGATCCACCTCATGTAGAGACTTGATCCACCTCATGTAGACACTTGATCCACCTCGTGTAGACACCTGACCCACCTCATGTAGACACTTGATCCACCTCATGTAGACACTTGATCCACCTCATGTAGACACTTGATCCACCTCTTGTAGACACTTGATCCACCTCATGTAGACACTTGACCCACCTCATGTAGACACCTGATCCACCTCATGTAGACACTTGATCCACCTCATGTAGACACTTGATCCACCTCATGTAGACACTTGACCCACCTCATGTAGACACTTGATCCACCTCATGTAGACACTTGACCCACCTCATGTAGACACCTGATCCACCTCATGTAGGCACTTGATCCACCTCATGTAGACACTTGATCCACCTCATGTAGACACTTGATCCACCTAATGTAGACACTTGATCCACCTCATGTAGACACTTGATCCACCTCATGTAGACACTTGATCCACCTCATGTAGACACTTGACCCACCTCATGTAGACACTTGATCCACCTCATGTGGACACTTGATCCACCTCATGTAGACACTTGATCCACCTCATGTAGACACTTGATCCACCTCATGTGGACACGTGATCCACCTCATGTAGACACCTGATCCACCTCATGTAGACACCTGATCCACCTCATGTAGACACTTGATCCACCTCATGTAGACACTTGATCCACCTCATGTAGGCACTTGTGTAATTCTCATAAATGTGTGCAGGTCTGAAGGACAAGCCACTGAAGAAAGATGCAAATATGGTTTCCAAGGAAGCTGGCGGGAACAGGACGTGAGTATTACCTACACTTGTTTCCATTACTGATTTGTGGTAGCCATGTTTCATTTATGCTTACTTCTGATCTTGTTCATGTTCATTGCTACATGTACTCAGTACTATAGTGTGTTCATACAGGTCAATGCTATGTGGTGTTGCCTCCTTCTAAATGTAGTTTTCATGGTCAGTTATAGTTGCTTCAATGTTGTAAAGAATTGTTCCCTTTTAAAGTTGAGTGCAATTCACTCCACAGGGTGTTTATAACCGTCTGTTGCTTGTCCCGATTGTGGGCGGTGCTTGTTTTCTACGTCATCAATTAGCGGCTGTTTTTAACGCGTCATTAGGCGTCTTTCGGATGACGTACGAAATTTCACATATCAACAGAATGGGGGAAGAAGGCGACTTTTGTGACGTTTTGCCTACGTATCCATGAAACGTCACGAA
Source organism: Halisarca cf. caerulea (assembly GCA_963170055.1). Taxonomy (NCBI): domain Eukaryota; kingdom Metazoa; phylum Porifera; class Demospongiae; order Chondrillida; family Halisarcidae; genus Halisarca; species Halisarca cf. caerulea. Next base: position 760,879 of record CAUJGJ010000003.1, read on the forward strand.
AATGGCAGTTTTGTTGAGGGCGAAGAGGAAGTCGCTTGGTTAGACCTCAGATGCCTTCGAATCCCACCAAATCCAACTTCGATGGAATCTTAAGATGTTTCGGTTTGCGAAAATCGTTCCGGGCATAGTGCTACAATCAAGCAGTTTTTCGCAATTGGACCATTTATGCTAAATTTTGGCCGTTTGAAGGGTGAAAAAACAGGTTTTTCGGTTATAACTTTCTTACAGAAGATTATAACCTATAGCCCGGAACGATTTTCAGATAGCTCACCACTTGTTCTGTCTTTTCGTGTTGTTTGATGGGAATTGAGAGGGATCTGAGGTCTAACCAAGGCGAAGTTTGTCTAAAACTGCTATGTATTCCTAGCTCGCTATCTTCCTTCAGACAATAGAAACAATCGCTAGTTAAGTACCAACATGCGCGGAATATATACAACTTTCGTCCAGTAGGAAGAACTGGGCGAAAATCTGGTCAACGAAGTAGAAACGATCGATAATTTGTGACGCTATTTCAAGACGGCCATTTTTGCATTTTATTCCCGGACGGTTATAAATACCCTGTGTCCTTCTCTTTTCTTCATTTGACAATTGGTAGCTATAGTGATGTTTCTACTCCTGTAACAGGCATCATTGTAAATCTTACTTCCAATGACTTCCTTTGTGAACTATGATATGGCAACTCACCATGCCCAGGTTCTTCACTGTGCATAGCATGTTGAATAGACAAGACTGTGCGTACTGTCCTGGTATCTATTAGTTTACAGTATGTACAGTACAGACCCTTCACTGTTCCAAGTATAGACCCTTCACTGTTTCAAGTATAGACCCTTCACTGTTCCAAGTACAGACCCTTTACTGTTCCAAGTACAGACCCTTCACTGTTCCAAGTACAGACCCTTCACTGTTCCAAGTATAGACCCTTCACTGGTCCAAGTATAGACCCTTCACTGTTCCAAGTACAGACCCTTCACTGTTTCAAGTATAGACCCTTCACTGTTCCAAGTACAGACCCTTCACTGGTCCAAGTATAGACCCTTCACTGTTCCAAGTATAAACCCTTCACTGTTCCAAGTATAGACCCTTCACTGTTCCAAGAACACTCTTACAGCTGCTTCACTATCCTATTGTATTAGCATTATCATACACTGTCAGGAACACCTTCCATTTAGCAACATACCATTCCATTCTACAAAGAATCACCCTAGGATACACAAATCTGTGAACCACAAGAGATAGCAGCTGTACCAGCTGCTAGTCGAATATATAAATTGTTCACTGTAACATTGTTATTTGTTTTGAAGTGAGAAAATAAACTAAGCTAAGCCTTGTCTTTGATCTCGGTTACGCGATTTGTGAAACATAAGGCTGATTCTTTTTATATTGGAAAGGTGCATTGCTAAACAGAAGGTGTTACAAGGTGAATGACTTGGTCACATCTAGCTGGTACTGCCTAGCCCTTCACATTACACTGAAGAAACTCATGTGTCCTGTTAACATTCTCTATAACACACTACATGGTAATTGGTAGTGTGTTATAGAGAGTTCTCATTTGGTGAAAGATTTGATGCTACCTTGGATCCATTGTAATCAGCTTCAGAATCTATTGTATACCTGTAGTCCCCCAAGTGAGGATAATCATGTCCAGCCATCTCATCCCACCTCTTCAAAGAGCCCTGAGCACCAGCATCCAGTGCTGAGCACCCCAAAAGGTATCGTTAACTGTACATTCACCCAAGCATAATACATATGCAATATCATACTTGGGTGCTTAACAAAGCTGAACCATGTGCAAATTACACTTAGAACTCTTACATTTTGACACATGCATTCAATGTAATTGCAAAATAAACATACTTACCAATTGAATCAAGATTGATTAATGAAAGCTTTTAATGATGTAAGCATTTTTGGTGAATTACACCCTTGATAAAGGTATTTATGATCACTTTGAATTCATGACAGCGTTCATTCACAAAAATGAAGGCTACACAATTCTATTTTGGGGGAGAACCTTTCTGCTTAGAGGGAAACCATACCCATGCAGGGTCCTCCCTCCCCCCAAGATAAAACCCGCTTACTGTATTAATTAATGTGCATACTTACTATATTAATACTATAATTATATTATACTATGTGAATTATAGACTTCATGGGGCATTTTCATAAGGAATTCTTTGAAGAAGGTGTAGTTGATGGTGAAACAATTGCTGAGAAATTGGCCAATGAGAAAGTTATTCCTGAACGTCTGAAGAAAAAGTTAGCAAAAGAAGACAACGAATACAAAATTACCTCGGCCATCTTCAACCATGTTAAAAAGCAGGGAGATTACGAGTCTCTTGAAGCACTATGTACCATTATGAAGAATGAGGGAGGAATGAAGAAGATGAACAAGTTGGGGAAGAAGATGCTGGATTGCTTGGTAGCAAGTGAGTTTACCACTTTTGTCCTGTACATACATAATATTATGTTTCCACACATGGTTTACATGCACAGCAGACACATGCACAAATGAACAAGGTACGTATTTGCATGCATGTATGTACACGTACGTACACACACACACACACACACACACACACACATGCATGCAAGCACACACATGCACACACAAACTCATGCATACTCACCCACGCTCATGTACATGAACACACACACACACACACACACACACACACACACACACACACACACACACACACACACACACAAACACACACACACAAGCACACACACACACACACACACACACACACACACACACACACACAAACACAAACACACTGCACAAACACACACACACACACACACACACACACACACACACACACACACACAATCAAGCCCCAATGACGCCAACACATACTCACGTTCATTCCAGTCAATTAATCACTTTTGGTGTATATTCCATCAGAATAGATTAGCATCATTGCAGTATTTTCTTCTCCTTGCAGATAAAGACAACTTTTTCTGAATGATATATTTAAATGTCATTTATATACATGCCAACTCAAAGCTCACAACTCTTACTAAAGTATAACTGATGTAGTTATGTATAGTAACAAATTAATACAGTAACTATTACTATTGCTGGATTAAATACTCTTGCTATGAAAATTAACTATGTATATAGTAAGAAATGGAAATTAAGGTAGGGTACTTTTTGCTGAGCCATTCTCCTGTACACTGGGATGACTATACAAGACTGCATGCTTCATTGCATGTGTGTACTGTGTTTACTGCAGCTGTGTGCACGTGTGCTATATATATGTACTGTGTGCGTATTATGTACTACATATATCTGTATAGGGGCGGTACCACTAGTCCAGTTAGATCAGGTTTCAACCTGCATGGCCATGGCCACGTGCACTTTTATGGAACCTTGAAAAAGTTAGAGTTACCCATACTAAAAATAATACAGAAATGCCAGGGCTATACTTGCAATTGGTAATTTATACTGCTATAATGGGTTCCTTTACATGTACACACACTAGGGTAGAAGAGCTTACAATAATAGTAGCACCTTAATTATGATTATAAATCTCACTTGCAAGAAAACGCTTTGATCGGCGCGGCTTGCTAATAACACTAATATATATTCAGGCCAACAACAACGTGCATGGTGGCCACCATGATATTATTATGACATTCTTATATTATGCAATATACCACATGGCCAATAGCAATGCATGCGCGCATGCACTAGCTATAGAGTGCTAGTGAGAATATGGTTTTCGTGTGAGTCACAGTGGAGAGAGTGCTAGTGGGAGTGCATGGTTTCAGTGTGAGTGGGGAGAGTGCTATATAGTGGTAATGGTTTCAGTGTAAGTGGGGAGAGTGCTATAGTGGGAATGGTTTCAGTGTGAGAGGGGAGAGTGCTAGTTGGAATGGTTTCAGTGTGAGTGGGGAGAGTGCTAGTGGGAAGGGTTTCAGTGTGAATGGAGAGAGTGCTAGTGGGAATGGTTTCAGTGTGAGAGGGGAGAGTGCTAGTGGGAATGGTTTCAGTGCGAGTGGAAAGAGTGTTAGTGGGAATTAATGGTTTCAGTGGGAGTGGGGAGAGTGCTAGTGGGAATGGTTTCAGTGCGAGTGGAAAGAGTGCTAGTTGGAATGATTTCAGTGTGAGTGGGGAGAGTGCTAGTGGGAATGGTTTCAGTGTAAGTGGGGAGAGTGCTATAGTGGGAATGGTTTCAGTGTGAGAGGGGAGAGTGCTAGTGGGAATGGTTTCAGTGTGAGTGGAGAGAGTGCTAGTGGGAAGGGTTTCAGTGTGAGTGGAGAGAGTGCTAGTGGGAATGGTTTCAGTGTGAGAGGGGAGAGTGCTAGTGGGAATGGTTTCAGTGCGAGTGGAAAGAGTGTTAGTGGGAATTAATGGTTTCAGTGGGAGTGGGGAGAGTGCTAGTGGGAATGATTTCAGTGTGAGTGGAAAGAGTGCTAGTGGGTATAGTTGTATAGTTGCAGTGTGGATGGGTGGTACGATTGATGCAGTACGTGTTCAGTTTTCCTATTAGTGTGAGTGAGGAAGGTGTAGGTTTGGAACTGTGTGGAGATGAAGAGTGGATCCGTTTGTACAAGGTTCTGGGTTTTGTTGTATACATAGCACTGCAGAGTGCATGGAGTGGAAATGTGTGCACGTGTGCATGTGTGTATGTGTGTGTGTGTGTGTGTGTGTGTGTGTGTGTGTGTGTGTGTTGTGTATGTGTGTGTGCATGTGTGTATGTGTGTGTGTGTGTGTGTGTGTGTGTGTGTGTGTGTGTGTGTGTGTGTGTTGTGTATGTGTTAAGGTGTGATATGTTTCAACTTTAATTTGTCACTGATGTAACTGTCCATCTCTTCTCCAGCCTAATGTTGACACGAACAAGGAGTTTGAAGACTGTCCTCTCTCTAGTTCCCAAACCTCTGCCTCAGGACATATGTAACTCTTTGGTGTATACTGTCACACTTGTGGATCTACCGTGACAGCCATTTTATTTTCTATTTATTCCTTGAATATATTTCCAAAACAACTGTTTTAATAGATAGTAATGTATGGTGATTATAACTCTGCATGTGTTAATTTTCAATCATCATAAATAATTACAATTGAAATTGAAATATCATGTTCCTTAAAGTGTTCAGTCAGACAGGAAATGATGATTAGGTCAATGTTGTTGAGGCTATAGATCCTGTACTGAGGGTGGAGAAGGGAAAGATGGATGACACGAGCACCTAAACACAAGGAAGTATATATGTCATTAGTGCTTATCAAAGTATAATGTACATGTAAACACACATATGTACACATGTAAACACACATATGTACATTGTGCACACACATGCACAGATACACACACATACACACACACACGCACACACACACACACACACACACACAAACACACACACACACACACGTTACACTAGACAAAGCACAAGAGGGACTGATAAGCACAATCAAGCAGTACACTGAGTATATAAGCACTGTGCAATGTGGTTGGTAGTGATCATTCAGCAGGGCCGGCTCGGTGGCACTTAACCTGAGTGGGCCAATATATTTTGTTTATACATGGCATACTGTACCACGTAAACAAAATTCATGTTTGGAATGAATTATCCTTTGCTTATGTACATACACACGTAATACAGTGGAACCTCTGAATAAAGGACACTTAGGGACAGCTCCATTTATTCTTTGTGAGGAGAGTGTCCTCTTTGGGAGGAGCAAAATGTATAAAAAACATATGAAGGACACAGTTGGGACTTCAAGCTGTGTCCTTTGTAGAGAGGTTTATTGTGTTCTGTCCATCAGAGGTTCAACCATGTTGCTATTCGTAGCTCATACAAACTAGTATAACCACCTTAATGTCATATTCCTTCAGTAAGCAAAATTAGTCTGAAGGATATTGAATCCATTACTAACTATTTTATACCATATACAATAGATTATGGATTCAATATCCTTCAGATTTGAATAGATCATAGAACTTGGCACTGGTCACTGCAGGTAGGAACATGGCCATCTTTGTAATATGCATTAATCAATTAAAATGGCGGAAATTCGGCAATCGTGCTCACGGCGAGTGAATAGTCCGCAAAAATTACTTAGGATTCTGTGGTTTCAAAGATACAGGAGCAAATTTTACTTTACTCAAAGCTATTGGGTGTTTACTATGTATATGGGGTTTTAACAACCTGGCCTATAGCTAAAGTTTCAATGAAGAGTAAGTTTTGTTCTTAAGGCTTCCAAAAATGTTGGGTGGGCCATGGCCCACCTGGCCCACCTGTCTAAGCCGGCCTTGTTCAGTGTCCGAGGGCTGAGGGGTCCGCATCAAGGCATTATAATGTATGGGATTTTAAAATCCCAAGAGATTTCACAAGATTTTAAAGATTTCACTAAGATATCAAAGATTTTACGATAAGACACACACTCAACACACACAAACACACACACACACACACACACACACACGCAAACACACACACACACACACACACACACACACACACACACACACACACACAACACTAGACAAAGCACAAGAAGGACTGATAAGCACAATCAAGCAGTACACTGAGTATGTAAGCACTGTACAATGTGGTTGGTGGTGATCATTCAGTGTCCGAGAGCCTTACAAACTGTCCATGTAACACAGCTTGCATAGCTGTCCACACAGTAGAGGACAAGGTCTGCTATACTATATAACAGCACAGAGAGACATTCACAGATGTGGTATAATATTGTGTGGTTGGGTGGGAATACAACACTTAAAACAATGAGATACAGAATTTAGGTTCCCATGGAACTTGAACACAGGTGAATAGCAAGCCCATCAACCGCCAACAGTTGAGGCTGTACAAGAAGAGATTCATCACAAAGATTTGTATCAGGAGCAAAACGTACAAAGGAGCCGAGTCGATATAAATCTCAGATAGCAAATCACCACTTTAGGGGGTCTTATAGCGCTTGTCATGGAAATAACTTCCTTAAAATGATACAAACGGTTATTAGGGACCTTTTGCAACTCGTAATTTGGGCCAATCACGAGAGCTTACTCGTGATTGGCCAGAATGACTCGTCACGTACAAAAATTTGAGTTGGTTTTTACGAGTGAGCGGTTGGTCCTCGTGACACGCATACGAGTGTTATTTCCCTAGATAAGCTTAGGAATTTAGCAAGGTATTCCACATTAAACTTGCTTCTGAAGCATTTTAGCTATACCGAAGACTGAGGGTAATGGTCGAAACACCAAAAGAAGTTTTACGAAGGAAAGAAAGTTTGCCAAAAGTTTACAATCGAGCACGATATTTCGTTACTTACGGAGCTTATGGCATACGTCCAAAAAGTGAGAAATATCAACGCCTGACTGTTCTGAAATGCTTCCCTGGCGAAAGAAAGAAGTAGCGAGCTACGTACGTGTCTTCCTTGCATCTACTGTTGTTTTAGGCTGCGTTCGAATCGCGTACGCGGTCCGTGTGCGTGCGTTGAAAACGCGGGTGCAGATTTTGGGCGCGTATTCACAACTCTCAGCAGCAAGCCAGCGCATCGCGATTCTTGGCAAAATCATAGATACTTAAGTACAAAAATAGAGCGTCTATGGCAGAAGTGACAGATCCACAAGCTCCCAGTTACAGTCAAGTGAGTAAGTGCATGGTCAATAGTTTTAAGGTGTTCCTATTTTACCCATCAAGTTGTGTTTCTGATCAATGACATGTTCTTGTATATATACCGGTATCGCGTTATGACACTTTCTTAATGATGAAATTTTTGGGTATTTGTTGCTGTTAAAGTACTAGTCTGAGTGGTGAAGGAGTAGCCTTCTAGGTTTGAAATTTAATAGTACGTATATGCACGCTAAGATATGGAAACAATGCCTGTGTGTGCACATAGCCAGTCTGCCACGTTATATGTTCTGTTTTTTGTATACTTGCAGACTGTGACAGTTATGAACTTTGGCGATGAAATGCAAACTACTTTGGCCCCTAATCAGTTTGTTAACAGTGGCGTAACGCAGCATATTGGATTATCCATTGTATATGAGGTCAAAATCATAAGCAAGAAAGGTGGGGTAGAGGTTAAAAACTGGAATCAAAGTAAGGTATACAAAGAATTTGCCACCTTTAAACATCAGCTCAGAGAAAGCTTTGGTGACAGCCTTTGTACTTCTGACTTTATACTGGGATACATTCAACCTGGTCATGGAACAAAAGGACGACAAATAGCTGTCAAAGATGATAACGATTTATCACAAATGTATGAAGCTCACCAACTGTGAAGAAAAATAGTTCTTTGGTTAAAAGAAGAAGTGAAGAAAGCACCATCCATTTCAAAACGTCCTGTACCTAGTGAGCCTTGCATTGACTTAGATGATGGTCCTACTCCCAGTAAGAAAAATCAGTCCAAGTATGGTGGACAGATGCAAAGGATGAATGAACTGGAAGAGATTGTTGAACAGTTGTCTCAAAAACATGAAAAGAACTTCACTCCTGAGCAGATTCGAGCCTGGGGACATATGATTCAAATGCGAAAGCACGAGTCTTATGAGAATCCCCCAGATAAACCTTTCTTCCGGTCAAAGGCTACTTCTAGCAAACCCATCACATCAGACAGCCTTTCTCCTGGACGTCGCATTAGTTATCGGTCTCAATGTATTGATCAGCTCGATAAGTGGCACTTGCTCATGGAGCGTGGGGCTATATCACCTGAGCAGTACAAAGACATGCAGCAGTCCATTTTGGCTGACATTCAGAAGTTTTAGAAAAACATGCATGCATGACATTTTTACTTTGCTTTAAAGCCATATATCCACCAGTATCATTGATTATACCTGTTATAGCTGTCATATATTAACTATTATAGCATATTATTTCATGAATTTAATTCAACTTTAATTCAGTAATTTTTGTAGAATCCGATTATATACTTGTGATTGTGATTAGTAAATTCATTTCATGCAGCTAAATTTGTTTCATATTTTAATTCTTTATCATAATGGTAAATCATGTGCAAATTGAATTCATTCGTAACAGTTGCAGAATGTCTGCATGCATCTTACAAATGATCATGAAGTCATGCATTGATTCTTATGCAGAACTGCATGATCATGAATTGAAGTATATAAATGCAGTGCACCAACAAAGAATATAATACTAGTCGATCATTGTTAACAGTACCCACAATGTGAAATCCAGCCAGTACATTGTTCTGGAGTGATACTTTGAAAAGCTGCTTGCAAGATGCACTTTGGGTTTCCCATGACTTGTTGAAGTTCATCATGATCTTTGAGGTAATACTTAATATAGGAGAAAGCTTCTTCAATAGGGTTGAGGTCGGGACTATATGGGGGTAAATAGAACACCAGTATGCCAGCATCCTCAAGGGTCTGCTTAACGTCTGCAGTATGATGGATACTGCAGTTGTCCATGACAACAATGGATTTTTTGGGAGAGCCATCAAAAGGTTCCATTTCAGGCAGCAATGTCCCCCATATAAAGTCTAAAAAAGTGCTCCCATTGACTGATGATGATGTAATTTCAAACCCAACTAGGCCATCAGAAGCAATGGCAGCAATAGCTGATAGCCTCTGCCCACGTGAGAGCAGGCGATGACATACAGGAGACATGCCCCTGAGTGAATAACCGAATTGCCTTATGAAACTTCTATTATCACTGCTGCTTTCATCCACCCAAACAAAAAAATCTGCAGAAAATCCCATAGCTTGAGCTAGAAATGCAGCTCTGTGCTTCACAGATCGCTGTTTTGCAATTTGGCTAGCCTTCTTTCTGGAAAAGCCTAGTCGCTTCAAAGTATTGCATACTAACGATGGTGATACCAAAACTCCAGTTGCATCATGAAGGGCATTACAAATCTCTCTCAGATATACACTGGGATTCTCTGCTACTAGTGCAATTAAAAAGAGCTCATGGTGCTCATCCATCTTCCTTAAGTGACTTCTGTCGTTGCTGTGATCGCAATCTGGATCAACTTCTCCCGTCTCTTGAAATCTCGCAAAAATTCGATGTGCAGTGCTTGTCGCTATCTGCAAATGGGCAGCAATATCTTGAAAGTTACGATTCATCCCTAGCCTCTGCCATACAACCCTCCAGCCAATGTCACTAGAATAGGCTCTCTTTCGTCCTGGTTCAGCCGATTTAGTAGCCGACATGATACTTAACCAGTACTGTACTGCGAAAAGTAGCTTTCAAATTGGAGAAAAACGCGCGCTTTCACAACAATAATTATAACTATTGCAATGCATTAATTACTTTTTGTTTTCGGATATTGCAGGACAGCACATGGGTATTGAATTACTTGCCGATAAAAAGCAGCGCCGCTATATAGCTCGGGAGTATGACGTAACGAAACGCACACGCACACGGCACGCGACCGGGATTCGAACGCAGCCTAAAACAACAGTATGACGACGAAAATGTTCCCGTACCTGCAGCATCTCGTTACGAGTAGCAAAAACTAATTAAGGATAGTCACGAGACGGGTACGAGACGAGTAAAAACATTCGTTATGAACTACTCGTTATACGAGTTGCAAAAGGTCCCTATTACATTGCTCATACAAATCGACTTCTTTGGATTGTGTGCGCTGTAACAGCAAATGAAGCCGATAAATCTCAGAACAGGCGGCCTGGGTCTTCTCTACGTTCACGATACTACAAGTAGATCTCAGCTCTCCATAGTCGGGTCCCAGATGGAGAATCACTAGCTGGAAACTCCGAACTTTCACATCATCTGAGTAAAAGCCTCTCACGCCATCAAAACCTGGAAAATTTAACAGGAGCATACGCAGTGGCCATTTTCGTTGTTGAGTCGAAAAGTCACAGTTTAAGTTCCACTTCAAAAACTGGTTCTCAAAGTAAGAATCGCGCGTGTTTGCTTCTCTCGAGCAGGACTGAGCGCTAGTTGTCATTTTCCTCTTTCACGCTGGAACTATTATCTGTATTTTCACTGCTTTTAGTAATCATGATATACACTCATACTGAGTAGTGTGCCTTAAAGTATGTATTGCTCAGTTTTTTGAGCTGTTCATTACCTACACTACGTATATAAAGTAATTGTTTGTTGTAACCAGTTTTCCTGGTTAAAACTACTGAAACACAGGTAACCAAATATTTGATCTGATCTGATAATCTGTACTAAAGTCAGAAGTTACATTTGACATGTATCCTTTAGTTTTGTGCTGATGCCCGTATGGTACTCTGCTCTCAACACAGATTACACAGCGTGCCTTGAGCCTCTCTATCCCTAAGCCATTGATATGGCAACAGTGACAGCACTGTTTTAAGATGCCATAAGCAGATCTAGTACTTCGACCGCTTCTTCTTAGGTACGTATATAGCTGAAAGGGACAAACAGGCTGTAGTTTGACTTTTAGCGATCCATTTGTCACGTTGTGTGGTCATTTGGTGTAAAATCTTGCTACTCTAGTGCATTTGTCAACTTGTTCAAGGAAATTTGGCCACTGTGGTGTACTTTGTGTCACAGAAGTTGTGTGCATTCAATACAAAGTGTCACAAATTTTCACAAAGCTGTGTGTGGAAAGATCGGGTACTCTGCTATACAAGAACTCCCGGTCACTCAATATAGATTCAATTCTTATGAATATGCAAATTACCAAGTCACGAGTCACGTGCAGAGATCATGGGTGGTATCTGGCAGCATTCTAATACTGCCCAACTTGTTTGTCTGGAGTGTGGACAGTGTTGTTCATTGCACTCTGTTGAGTGGTTCAGTCTCCATTGCTGTACGTACGTACGTGTAGATGTCTGCTGCAAATGCACCCACTCGGCTGCATGATTAGTCAGTCTACCCCGTAGCCTTGTTTTGGCAGGGTGGTCCACACAGGTGTCTATGCTATACTTTAGTATGTATTTATTATTCCACGTTTGTGTACGTATGTTATATAACCTTCATCTGTTGGTGTTGAGGTGGTATGCAGAACACATGGCTATCACAGGCTGCCTTTGTAACTCACAGTTTACCCATACATGAAAAGCAGCACACACATACGGTACTTCCCATAGTAATTTCAACGATTTGTTATGACAAACGAATGAGCGAACCAATGAGTGAACTTGTTTGTTTACTTGTGTATTTCCTGTGAGGGTCACCTCCTACTTACGTGTACAATGTGGTGTACACTGCCCGGGCATGTGCCTTTGGTGCTATTTGGTCTGCCCTCTTGTGGTGCACTGGGTGGCTCCTTACACTTGGTTGATGCTGGGTTCTCTCTTTGGTCCTTACTAAACACACTTTGTGCAAGTTTATATCAGTCAGTGCTGGTCACAGGCTGTGTGTGGTTTGACAATTGTGCTGTGTGGTTGGGGGTCTTCCTGGCAGTAATGTACATTCACATACCTGCCGTAGTAACACTGGACTTTGAACACCTTCCGGAGTAGTGTGTCCTTGCAGGAGTTATTATTGCTGTCTGATGCATGCACTTCACAATATTCACAGCTTTGTGATTGGTACATTGCTGTACATGCAGGTGTGCTCTTGAGGGTTATAGGTTGCTGGTTGTTGCAGTGGTATGGCATGTTGCTATTCAGTTCACTGCTGAAGTTTCTATGATGCAGTTGCAGTGTGCTACGACGCCGGTTTAGAGGGTGTGGTGTGTAGATTGGCCTTGTGTGCAGGTTGGTGTGGCTAAGGCAATATACCCACAGTAGAACCTCTCATATCCGGGCAGTTTGGGACCAAGGGGTGCCCGTAATTGTGAAAGTGCCCTTAAGTGTGAATCCTCTAGTACCTACAGTTTGTGGACTTTGAGACATTCAACACTTTAAATATTCTTTTGTTTTTTAATTTCCTTTAAGCAGTGACAAGTGCATGCATGCACTTACGTGAGTCAGTATGTGCATGTACGTGTGTGCATGTACGTGTGTGTGTGTGTGTGTGTGTGTGTGTGTGTGTGTGTGTGTGTGTGTGTGTGCTTACAACCTGTGTAGTGTGTACATACGGACCTACTCCTACCACCTGTGTAGTGTGTACATACGGACCTACTCCTACCACCTGTGTAGTGTGTACATACGGACCTACTCCTACCACCTGTGTAGTGTGTACATACGGACCTACTCCTATACCACCTGTGTAGTGTGTACATACGGACCTACTCCTACCACCTGTGTAGTGTGTACATACGGACCTACTCCTACCACCTGTGTAGTGTGTACATACGGACCTACTCCTACCACCTGTGTAGTGTGTACATACGGACCTACTCCTACCACCTGTGTAGTGTGTACATACGGACCTACTCCTACCACCTGTGTAGTGTGTACATACGGACCTACTCCTACCACCTGTGTAGTGTGTACATACGGACCTACTCCTACCACCTGTGTAGTGTGTACATACGGACCTACTCCTACCACCTGTGTATAGTGTGTACATACGGACCTACTCCTACCCCCTGTGTAGTGTGTACATATGGACCTACTCCTATGGCCTGTGTAGTGTGTATATTAGAGCTTGTATTTCCCCAGAACTTCAGTATTCATCTCTAGAAGTGGTTTTCCTGTGAACTGAAGCATCTGAAATGGCAAAAGTGCAGATTTGTCCAGCAAACCACAGATACACTCACTGCACAGATGAACACTATCACTGTGAATTAGTGGACTATTTGAAACACATCCATTACAATTAATTACTGGTATTTAAGGATAACAAACTCTATTCCATGAAATGATGCAATATTCCTCAAGTCTGGCACAACTAGAAGGCCCATGATGTGATTGGTCACAGTGGTTGTGACGTAGAATGAACATAGAACTGGAGTCTTTCTAGATTCTTTACATGTCACTTTCTTTAGATCTAATGCAGTTCCTCCTCCTCTGGTAGTGCTGTACTTCACATCCTCCTCTGGCAGTGCTGTACTTCACCTCCTCCTCTGGTAGTGCTGTAGTTCACATCCTCCTCTGGTAGTGCTGTACTTCACATCCTCCTCTGGTAGTGCTGTACTTCACATCCTCCTCTGGTAGTGCTGTAGTTCACATCCTCCTCTGGTAGTGCTGTACTTCACATCCTCCTCTGGTAGTGCTGTACTTCACATCCTCCTCTGGTAGTGCTGTACTTCACATCCTCCTCTGGTAGTGCTGTAGTTCACATCCTCCTCTGGTAGTGCTGTACTTCACATCCTCCTCTGGCAGTGCTGTACTTCACATCCTCCTCTGGTAGTGCTGTACTTCACCTCCTCCTCTGGTAGTGCTGTACTTCACATCCTCCTCTGGTAGTGCTGTACTTCACATCCTCCTCTGGTAGTGCTGTACTTCACATCCTCCTCTGGCAGTGCTGTACTTTACCTCCTCCTCTGGCAGTGCTGTACTTCACATCCTCCTCTGGCAGTGCTGTACTTCACCTCCTCCTCTGGTAGTGCTGTACTTCACATCCTCCTCTAGTAGTGCTGTACTTCACATCCTCCTCTGGTAGTGCTGTACTTCACATCCTGTTTCTACTGGTTCTAGATCTGACATGATGATGAGCTG
>CAUJGJ010000003.1:780343-835343 GCA_963170055.1 Halisarca cf. caerulea
CTATTGACCAATTATCCATGTAGCTTCACCCTAATTATTTACAGTGATGACCGTTAGGTGGGGCTTCAGTAGATACATGTGGGCATGTGGGTGGGACTGGACAATGTGGCAAATGTTTTCTAAGAGCATTTCCACCATTTCCACCATTTCCGCCGTTTCTGCCATTTCCGCCGTTTCTCCTTGCCCAGCCCCAAACAACACCTGTAGATGTTCTTATAAGGACCTGCATTGTTATGATAATAACATTCACCACAAGTGATGAGAAATGTAAACACTGAGAGAAGCATTCTAGTATTGAGCAGTGTGTGTGTGTGTGTGTGTGTGTGTGTGTGTGTGTGTGTGTGTGTGTGTGTGTGTGCACTGTAGTCAGTGAGTGTGTGTGTGTGTGTGTGTGTGTGTGTGGGTGGGTGTGGGTGTGGGTGTGTATGTGTGTCCACACTGTAGTCAGTGAGTACACACTCACCACAAGTGATGAGAAATGTATTATTATTGAGAGTATGTGTATATGTCTACACACACATGTATGCACACACACGTACGCACGCATGCACACGCACACACGCATACACACACACACACACACATACACACACACACACACACACACACACACACACACACACACATACACAAACACACACACACACACACATGCATACACACACACACACACACACACACACACACACACACACACACACACTATTGCTTTGCACACCCACCCCCCTCAAGTTGGTAAATCTTCCTAATAAGCTATCAAAAGTGTGCAATTACATACATGTGTGCTGTAGTCAGTGAGTACACACATGTGTGCTGTAGTCAGTGAGTACACACATGTGTGCTGTAGTCAGTGAGTACGCACATGTGTGCTGTAGTCAGTGAGTACACACATGTGTGCTGTAGTCAGTCAACACATGTGTTATACACTATACTGTACATGTGACTATAGATGTAGACACTTTATATTCACCCACTCTTCCTGTGTGTACATGTGTACATGTTGTGTGCATGTTTGTGAGTCCTGGGGCACACCTCAGAGCAGGTTTCATGCTAACTTGTACCAGTAAAAGTACAGCCAATCCACACATTCATCCATCCTACCTTCCTCTCCCCTCCCAACAGGTGACTCAGTCTTGTAAGATGTGGTGTGTTCTACCTGGGATCAATAGGAGGACAACATGAAGAACTGCTGTGTGTGTGTACTAGGGTGTTCTGAACATGAAATGGAGGATATTGGGAAGATCAAAGTAGAGGACTTACTCTCACTCTGTTGTTCTGTTGATACATGTCATTTCAACATGATATGCTTAGACTGAGGTTTAGTGACATCAGAAGAGCATGTGGAAATTCCATCTCTGTATTATTTTGTATTGTTTGGAACTTTTATGACTGAATCACATGAGATTGTCACGTGTGGATCAATTCAGAAATTCATGATCTCCTATTGTGTTACAATTTACTTGCCTGTCTAAGCGGTGTGTGTGTGTGTGTGTGTGTGTGCGGGGTGCGTGCGTGCGTGTGTGCATGCGTGCGTGCGTGCGTGCGTGCGTGCAGGGATCATAATACCCTTTTGACAAGATCAGAATAATTGGGGCGAGCCTAAGCGAGCCCCACACTAACGGTTGGCGATCGAGAACGCCCACGACTTCCGGCGCTACTTCCGTGGCTGTATATATATATATATATATGCCAACTTTAGGCCCAGAATTTACGACCGATCAAATCGATTTGTTCGGGCATGGGCTTCGTTCTGGACAACGAAAGGACTTCCTAAGGATTGCAGGTCTCAGTGCCGAACTACAGACCTCTTCGAACGAACGCCAAAGCCCTCGCCTGAGGAACAAATGCCGACATCCCGGTTGATCGATCGCGTCCATTCTACAGGCTGCCGTACGTTTCATAAACATTTTTGGACTTCGCAAGTCCTTCGAAAACCTACTCCTAAAGTTCAAAAAGGTATCGTAGATACTTCGGAGCGGCGGGATTCGCGTTCAACAGCAGGGATCCTTCACTAAGCCATGGCATCCTTGTTCTAGCTATACGGGATGCACAAATCGCGATGATATCGCAGATTATCCGGTCTATGTACTTGCGCATGCATAGCTTTTCAATCATGGCTTTGAAATATACGTGTCAGGCTTGAGCTTCTCTCCAAAGCTTTTCTGACTGCAAAAGGATGGTAATTCATGGAACAGGGTCTGCCATACTTGCCACAGTGACTGCTAAACTTCCACTTCATGTGGACAAATTCAAAACAGATGAGAAATATGGATGTAGTTGTCATTGTCATTGCTTTTTGGCCTGCATGATGACCGTTCCAAATTACCTGCTGTTCCAAATTACCCCCTTCTGCCTTACTCGATGAAGTAACGACATAGTCCTGATACTTCCACATGAACTTACATCACAGAGGGGGGGGGGTGCAGGGCTTGTAAGGTGGTCCGGCCATGAGTCATTGTCACAGTGTTCTGACAATAATTGTACTCAATAAGACTGATAGTGTATTGAAAGGGAAAATATTCATGCAGGACTGTAGTGAAAAGTGGTCCGGCCCCCGACCATGGTCTGACTAGCTGGAGTGCCGGTGCAATCCTCGCAACATGCGTCATACATGTTGCCAATAATCCTTCAACATGCATCATGCATGTTGCCAATAATCCTTACAACATGCATCATGCATGCTGCCAATAGACTCATGTTCGCAATAATTGCCGCATGGGCTTAGGCGAGCCCCTTCAGACGTAGTCTGAACTAGTTACGAGCGTAGCGAGTTTTCTATTTCCGTCGCGTTAGCGGAGTGGGTTTGAGCTACCCACGCATTTGATTAATTTTCGGGTAACAAAGGTGGAAAGTTTGGCCCAAAATTGCCACTTTGGACGCTAATTACTACAAAAGCAGGCAGGTACATCATTCGTAAATGGTACTATCTCGTAGGGGCATAAAGGAACTTTGACATTATGGGCGAAACGCGTCGCTAAACGCACTACTGATCCAGCATAAAGGCAAAAGGTGAAAACTCACGTTTCTTTGTGTGATGGCCACATGTTTGAAGATTTATCCGCATTTTTACTCTTTAATGAAAGATAAATAAATACCCCGAGATGATTTTTTATTTCGTTAGACTTTCCCTTCACCTCCGCAAGGGTTCGAGTTCATTCGGTAAAAATTCTAGCCATCACTGTCGCCATTTATGAATGGTACCCACATGAATGTTCCCATTTCGAGTTCAAATTCAGCAGTATCTTCCTACGCATGACGTCGACGGTCGTACGCATTGGGTAAAGCACGAAGATGCGTGTTATTCGAGTTTTGTGATCGAATCTGACCGATTTTGTTCGTACTGAGATATGGGCCTCTACAGCTGCATATGCTCCTTGGTCTGCATACAGCTGCATATGCTCCTTGGTCTGCATACAGCTGCATATGCTCCTTGGTCTGCATACAGCTGCATATGCTCCTTGGTCTGCATACAGCTGCATAGGCTCCTTGGTCTGTATACAGCTGCATATGCTCCTTGGTCTGCATACAGCTGCATATGCTCCTTGGTCTGCATACAGCTGCATAGGCTCCTTGCCATGCATACAGCTGCATATGCTCCTTGGTCTGCATACAGCTGCATAGGCTCCTTGGTCTGTATACAGCTGTATATGCTCCTTGGTCTGTATACAGCTGCATATGCTCCTTGCATGGTCTGCTTACAGCTGCATATGCTTCTTGGTCTGTATACAGCTGCATAGGCTCCTTGGTCTGTATACAGCTGCATATGCTCCTTGGTCTGCATACAGCTGCATATGCTCCTTGGTCTGCATACAGCTGCATATGCTCCTTGCATGGTCTGCATACAGCTGCATATGCTCCTTGGTCTGCATACAGCTGCATATGCTCCTTGGTCTGTAGTTGCCATTTCTCATCCCCATTTACATGGTCACGCACTAAATGCTAACCAACACCCAGTAACTCCATAGCCCCGTACTTCTCCATACATTTTTGTTTTTGTGTGAATCGACTTTTGCTTGGCAGGATTGTAACTTTGTTTGCAATAGGGGCTGTAAATAGGTCATCCATCTCTGCATGGCAACATGTTCTGCTATGTGACGGTCATGTATAAGCTAATGTGACAATTTTCATGCTATATATTTCAATTAGCCATTATAAATGCCATATTAATCCTCCTACTCAGACTTGAGGTTGGTAAGGGTTGATCCTGCATACTGCTGAGTCATCCACATATTACATCTGCCTGTATGCAGCCATGCAATATTATGAAGCTGTTGTATTATTGGCCGTGCTCTAATGGCATCAGTATGCCATGCATGTTGCATGGTGTATTCCATGCATGGGTGATACCTTCCTCTGATAGATCCTTTGACTTCTTTCTGATTTCAAATTTAGCTGCACCTAGCGAGTACTATGCTTTGCATACATCTTAGATCTAGTATTATTATATTATTTGATATCGACCATGGCAAGTTCATCAAGTTCACAATTATTGATAGGCCGTTAGAAAAGGGGATTTCCCTTGCAACTGTCTTGGCCTGTCGGGGTGATGGCACATATAAGAAAGTACCGAATATGATGCAATACACCTATCATATTACGTAATTCATATTCATGTCCTATGTATAGATAGTGTATGTCATGTCCTATGTATAGATAGTGTATGTTATGTCCTATGAAATACACTATGTCCACTATATATACGTAGTAGCTTATGTCTACGTACCTGTATATGTTGCCTATGTCTACCCATGCCTACCTGTATGTTGTCTACGTCTACCCATGTCTATACCTATATGTTGTCTACGTCTACCCATGTCTACCTGTATGTTGCCTATGTCTACCTATGTCTATCTGTATGTTGCCTATGTCTACCCATGTCTACCTGTACGCAGGTGTGACATGTGCACATGTGCACTGTTACCAAAATGGCCGCCCTAAAGTCGGCTGAAATCAACCCCCACTTTTCTTGCGTTTAGTGTATTTATGGAATACAAAAAGCATGCAAAACATCGATATGACTATTTAATGCTACAACAGTTCACTTAACTTTGTTGTTAATACTTCGCAAAGCCGAAAAAACGACCACAGATTCGGACCTTAAAAATAACTTTAGCGAAAAACCCGGTCATGTAAACCATCGTTTAGAACAGCCATACTTTGTCAAGACCTTTCTAACATCAATATCTAAATTTTCACCGTGGTCGAACTTACCATTCTCTTTCGTTCCTGAGATGTGCATCAAAATGTTGTTTTTGACACAGAGTATAACCACAAACTTGTGCACATGTCGGGAATGGAGCATGCTATCAAAATCGACCACGGTGAAAATTTAGTTTTACCTGTTGTGATCCAACTCCCGCGACATGGCTTCTCTACACAACCGTTTAGATGACCGGGTTTTCGAAAGAAATTCACTCGTTGCAAAAGTCTCTCTCTCGCCGTTTGTCACAAGGCGGTCACGCGATATGATGACGTCACCAAGCAATGGTAACGATCGGTGACATTGATATTTCTTCTAGCACGAACGAATAACTATTAGAACGTTTTGAAAACACGAAATGTGCAGACTATTGCGATATTCGATACAATTCACTTCGGTTTGAGAAAGAGAAGGCCTATATTTCAAGCCGACTTCATAAACATTCACGTGACTAACGCACGTACAATAGTAAAACGTGTAAATTTTGAATCAAATTCCTTTGTAAACCACACAACGCCCCTCTGTTTACAGAATATGCACATGTTATACCTGCGTATGTTGCCTATGTCTACCCATGTCTACCTATATGTTGTCTACGTCTACCCATGTCTACCTGTATGTTGCCTACGTCTACCTATGTCTATCTGTATGTTGCTTATGTCTACCCATGCCTACCTGTATGTTGCCTATGCCTACCTGTATGTTGCCTATGTCTACCTATATGTTGTCTACGTCTACCCATGTCTACCTGTATGTTGCCTACGTCTACCCATGCCTACCTGTATGTTACCTATGTCTACCCATGCCTACCTGTATGTTGCCTATGTCTACCCATGCCTACCTGTATGTTGTCTACTTCTACCCATGTCTACCTGTATGTTGTCTACGTCTACCCATGTCTACCTGTATGTTGCCTATGTCTACCTATGCCTACCTGTATGTTGCCTATACGTCTACCCATGCCTACCTGTATGTTGCCTATGTCTACCCATGCCTACCTGTATGTTGTCTACGTCTACCCATGTCTACCTGTATGTTGCCTATGTCTACCTATGTCTATCTGTATGTTGCTTATGTCTACCCATGCCTACCTGTATGTTCCCTATGCCTACCTGTATGTTGCCTATGTCTACCTATATGTTGTCTACGTCTACCCATGTCTACCTGTATGTTGCCTACGTCTACCCATGCCTACCTGTATGTTACCTATGTCTACCCATGCCTACGTGTATGTTGTCTACGTCTACCCATGTCTACCTGTATGTTGTCTACGTCTACCCATGTCTACCTGTATGTTGCCTATACGTCTATACCCATGCCTGCCTGTATGTTGCCTATGTCTACCCATGCCTACCTGTATGTTGTCTACGTCTACCCATGCCTACCTGTATGTTGTCTACGTCTACCCATGTCTACCTGTATGTTGCCTATGTCTACCCATGCCTACCTGTATGTTGCCTATGTCTACCCATGCCTACCTGTATGTTGCCTATGTCTACCCATGCCTACCTGTATGTTGCCTATGTCTACCCATGCCTACCTGTATGTTGCCTATGTCTACCTATGTCTACCTGTATGTTATCTATGTCTACCTATGTCTACCTGTATGTTAGCGGTGTATACCCATGTCCACTGTATGTTAGCGGTGTATACCCATGTCTACCTGTATGTTAGCGGTGTATACCCATGTCTACCTGTATGTTAGCGGTGTATACCCATGTCTACTTGTATGCTAACGGTGTATACCCATGTCTACTGTATGTTGCCTACACAAATGCAGTGCATGACAGCAGACTGTCAGACACATGACATAATCATGATGCCTATTACAATGTGCATGTGCAATTTCGGGCCATCAGCCACTATCGTTCCTGCGTTATGGCTCTCCGCAAATTCCACTCAGAAATAGAATGACCTTTTATTCAACCATGGTTGAGACAATTGCACTCCAGTGGCCATATTTACATTCAGTGCACTGAGAGCTTCAATTTGATACCACACTTGAGGGTGTTGTGCAATTTAAGGTTTTGCGGAATGAACCACGTCAGGGCTTGGTGATTTCCTATACATTCTATACAATTTTGGAAGGTACTGTAATCCTAACCCAATTCTTGGCACATACAAGCTAGTGTTAAGGGCTACCCCCTTCCAATTAATGATCGATATCCATAGTACAGTAGCTATATGCATGTGCTTAATATGTATTTTGTTTGCTAATGCATGCATTTTTCTTTACTCCAATTTATCTGCCTGTGATGAGTACATTTACGCTATGCATGTTGCTTTATAATAGTAGCATAAATTAATGAGATAAGAGTCACTCTAATGGTAGAGTGAAAATCACACTCTTTGAAGAGTGAGAATCACCCATTGCCGGGTGTGACCTTCACTCCTATATTGATGGTGTGACAATCACTCCTGAAAGTGGTGTGCTCCTGGTTGCAAGTATCTCACACCAAAATATGGTGTGATCTTCACACCATATTTTTAACAGTGTACCTGTACATATAATAGTTTAATTTCTCAAGGGGGTCACTTATATATTATGCTATTATCAAAATTCCTGAAATAAACAGAATCAGAATAATGTCGATAAGCGTCAAAGCAACCAGAATAATAATTGTTAACAAGAAATAATGTTTATTTCTTTTGTAGAGGATTTAGTGAGTTTAGTTGTTTGGACCAGACCAGAAGTTTGGTGTTACTTCTAGTACACCTTCTTTTGGGTGGTGGCTGATCCGACATATTTGAATGGTCGTGAGGTGGCTGATCCGACATATTTGAATGGTCGTGAGGTGGCTGATCCGACATAATATTTGAATGGTCGTGAGGTGGCTGATCCGACATAATATTTGAAGGGTCGTGAGGTGGCTGATCCGACATAATATTCGAAGGGTCGTGAGGTGGCTGATCCGACATAATATTCGAAGGGTCGTGAGGTGGCTGATCCGACATAATATTTGAAGGATCGTGAGGTGGCTGATCCGACATAATATTTGAAGGGTCGTGAGGTGGCTGATCCGACATAATACTCGAAGGGTCGTGAGGTGGCTGATCCGACATAATATTCGAAGGGTTGTGAGGTGGCTGATCCGACAGATTTGAAGGGTCGTGAGGCGGCTGATCCGACAGATTTGAAGGGTCGTGAGGCGGCTGATCCGACAGATTTGAAGGCCTACCTATGTTGAAGAACTCATGGCAGATAGTTTTGAGGAAGAGGAGAAAGCCAAGGACCCTGAATATTTTGGTCTCACATTTGGCACTGAGTCCATATCATCAGATGTCACTCTATCATCCAATGCTCCCCATGATGGTGTAGATCAAGTGGTTGATATCACAAAAGCTACATATGCTGAAGTCATCAAGTCACTCCAGGTGAGTTTCATAAAATATATATATATATATATATATACATATACATATATACATATATATATATATATATATATATATATATATATATATATATATATATATATATATATATATATATATATATATATATACACACACAGATACCCATTCTAGATCTGTGTATTAATAACGATAAATAATGTTGCTATCATCATAACATCCTATACTTCATAAACAACCCTATTCATTCCTATTGGAGTAGGAATATTTGCCATTACAAACAGTTGATGCTCTTACATCCTCCCAATCTGAATCTGACGATGAACCTATTTCGGATACACTAGACATGATGGGTAGTGAGACAGATCAGAAGATTGAAGAGGTTGATGGAGAGGTACAATCACACAGTGGACAAGACACCGAAGACGCATGCTCTGTCAGCATCTCGACAGCCAAGGCCATGCTGATGCGGGTAGTTTTGTGGCTGAAGCTTCACTCCCAGCTTGTTTCAACAACGAAAACAGCAACAATAGATATCCGTGACATTCCTTTCCTTCAACGTAATACTGACAACCTTTTTATGTTAGCAATTGGGACCTCCATCCAGCCCACCGAAGTTGATGCACATCAACAGCGACTTGATAACACCCTAGCATCTTGGAACCTGAAGAGAGTCAGCACCCCAGGTGATGGAGACTGCTTCTTTCACTCCATTGTATTTGGCCTCCAACAACTGGCCGGGAAAGGGAACAGCCATGCAGCATCTATTTTGCAGGCTGTCAATTTGCAAGCTCATTCACCGTCTCAGAGGGCACAGTATTTGCGAAAACTTGTTGTCACAGAGTGGACAGGCCCAAACTCTGATCAATACCAGAGTTTTCTGGGGCCAACCCAAATTGCTGATGAGGCATTGCGATTCCTGCAGCCAGGGGTTCATGGCGGAGAACTGGGAGACCTGGTTGTCATAGCCATGACGAATGCTTTGTGCATACCCATAATGGTGTTTACATCAGCGACCAATTTCCCCGTGGCTACCATACTACCAACCTATAACGTGGCTGCTACAGCTGAACCAATCAAAGTTGCTTTAACACAATGTGGATCTGGGCATTTTGATGCTGTGCAGATGATGACGACAGAAACCGCCGTAACAAAAACTCTTGACAGCACTGCTGGTGAAAACGAGACTGTTTGCACTTGTGGCAGAAACAAAGGTAAAGGTGCAGCATGCGCAACAACTACATTTGGGTACCTGACAAGGTGCCCATGAAGCAAATCCAACAAGCCGTGCACACACCGATGCAAGTGTAAGGATTGCAAGAATGGATTGGGCAAACTGCCAAAGTCAACACCTGAAAATGATGAACCTCCTGCAAAACGTGGTAGAGCACACTATAAAAATCAGCAATTCAGACTGAAAGGGAACAAGGGGGACAATTTTATGTTGAGTGTGGGGGAGACCATCAAAGAAGGCCCATGGACAGACGTTGAATTTCTCCTTGCAGCGGCAGTCATCCTTTCCACTGAAGATGATTCTTTGCATTTAGATGAAAAGATGGCATACCTGAGTGCCATGAAGAATCTAGCCAGTGCCTTGTCGCTGTATCTTCCAGTGCCAAAGCGAAGCTGTGAAGACATGGAAAAACTATTCAAGTTCTGTACGCATAGGTGCAAGGTTGTACAAAAGGTCTTGTACTAGTATTTGTAAATATTTGTCAACATATATCCAGTATTTTTCCATATCTATTATTTGTCAATATTGCAGTGTCATAAAGGATTATCATTACGCGCTGTCATTCGTACAGGTAGGCATGGGTAGACATGGGTAGACATAGGCAACATACAGGTAGACATGGGTAGACATAGGTAACATACAGGTAGACATGGGTAGACATAGGCAACATACAGGTAGGCATGGGTAGACATAGGCAACATACAGGTAGACATGGGTAGACGTAGACAACATACAGATAGACATGGGTAGACGTAGACAACATACAGATAGACATGGGTAGACGTAGACAACATACAGGTAGGCATGGGTAGACATAGGCAACATACAGGTAGACATGGGTAGACATAGGCAACATACAGATAGACATGGGTAGACGTAGACAACATATAGGTAGACATGGGTAGACATAGGCAACATACAGGTAGACATGGGTAGACGTAGACAACATACAGGTAGGCATGGGTAGACATAGGCAACATACAGGTAGGCATAGGCAACGTAGACATAAGCTACTACGTATATATAGTGGACTACGTATATATAGTGGACATAGTGTATTTCATAGGACATGACATACACTATCTATACATAGGACATAAATATGAATTACGTAATATGATAGGTGTATTGCATCATATTCGGTACTTTCTTATATGTGCCATCACCCGCCTGTCGACTCCAGAGATCGACTCAATCGCGTTCACTGGAGATGGCCGAGGTGCCTACAATGGCCGATCGTTGTCCCTGCAGTGGTTGGAGACCAGCGTACCATATATCCCTGTATTCAGACCAGCTATCAGGTATAGTTGTTGTGTGATGTATTCCGTTAACTTGTCGCTTATCACGTCTGAAGTTCTCTCGAACCATACGTCTGTTCTTGTCACTGCACGCAGTCCTGTGTTTCTTCTCCAGGCGTGAAATGTAGCAATCACGTTTCACGGTTTTAGTGTTCCTTCGAAGGATGACCTGTTTGTATGCATGCGTATACTTATTCGTGTTTAACTTGTATCCCGAAACAGCCTTGCAGTGTTGAAATCCTGTACTTTTACTGAGTTTGGTGTTGTCTAGTTAGTCCGCTGTTTGGTGTCAGAGTCGTTGTGTTCTTTCGCTCACTCGTGTAGTCTTAGAAGAACTACATTTCAAGGAGAACGTAATCAAAGCAACGGATTGCAGACAACTCGGGAGCTCTGAACAATGGGAGTGGAGGACACTGTTGCCGTTAAGAGTTGTATCACAGCCACAAAGCTGTCGAAACAAAGCGCTCGCTGTCCTACAGAAGAGTGAGCTGGAGTGGAAAGATGACATTATAAAGAACCTACGGAGTGAGTTCATTGTTCTAGTTTGATGTAGTGTACTTACTTCTCTGTGAACATGTTCACTGCTGTTGTCATTTGGCTCTTCACATTTCCTAGGTAGTATACACCATACACACACAGGATGGTGGTTGTAGTGGGTTATGTACACACCTGTATACAACCTGGTCATACACACAGGATGGTGGTTGTAGTGGGTTATGTACACACCTGTATACAACCTGGTCATACACACACAGGATGGTGGTTGTAGTGGGTTATGTACACACCTGTATACAACCTGGTCATACACACACAGGATGGTGGTTGTAGTGGGTTATGTACACACCTGTATACAACCTGGTCACACACACAGGATGGTGGTTGTAGTGGGTTATGTACACGACTGTATACAACCTGGTCATACACACACAGGATGGTGGTTGTAGTGGGTTATGTACACACCTGTATACAACCTGGTCAGTTGGGTTGGTTCTGATCACTGAGTCCTACCACTTCAATGTACACATTGAACAACAGCTGACTTGCAAGTCCTCTACACTAAGCCAGGGTTGTAATGAGTGTGCTGATAACTTGGGTGAATGGTTCACTTGTGCTGTAAGAGAGCATGTATAATCATGGCTAGTGTCAGAACTAGACCACCTTTGCCTGTATAATGCCATTCTAATCCTCATTCATGATTTTACCATGTGAAGGAACATAGGAACATATAGCCACCAGTTCAGAGCTCCTGTCCTGTCCAACATATTGCATGGTACATACTGGTACAGTGAGACCTCTCTAATCTGACACTCTGTGGGGCTTGAAAAGAACCTCAAATTAGGAGGTTGTCAGGTTACAGAGTGACTCTTAGCATACTTCAATATGGTGACTGTACCTCATCAGATGGTCGGGTAAAGAGAATGTCGGATTACAGAGGTGTCGGATTACAGAGGTTTCACTGTATGTTGTATTTGATGCATGGTGTTCTCTGAACTTTGCAACAGGACTCACTAGCATGCTTGCCATGCATGCAGATCCACCTTCACCAATCCTACAGGTGAAGTGGATCTCAGGGACAATCATAATGGATGCATTCTACAATGTATTCATGTGTGCTGGGTCCTATCTTGAGAGTGGATACTTGTAGATCACCAACCAAAGCATCTACATCTGTATTCATGCACTGCGGCCTCTCATTGTTTGAGATTGTGTTGTGTGAATACTGTTTGATATTGTGTACTGTTTGATGTTGTGTTGTGTACTGTTTGGTGTTGTATTGTGTACTGTTTGATGTTGTGTTATGTATTGTTTGATGTTGTGTTGTTTCTGATTGTCAATAACTGCAGTGTTGGTAGAATTGGGTGAGATGGGGATACTAAATCATGAAAATATTGAGGAAATAAAGAAAATGAAGGGAAACTTGTTGTTCAGACTACTAGTGATCCTTTGCAGTAAGGATTCAGATATCATAACAAAGTCAGCAGAGGTTGTGACAAAACATGGGTACACTTACCTTGAGAAGGCATTACTGGGTAAGTTGTGTAGTATTGCCAATGTCTTATTGCATACCAATCTATCTGCCATCCTATACTTGATGCTGTGAAGTGTAACTTTTGATGGAGACCATTACATGTACATGTACATGACTGATTGTGTGTACTGCACTGTTGTGGTTGGTTCATGTGTGCATGCACATTTCATGTGTTCAGTACAAATTGTAAGATCTGCACATTCTACGGGTAAACGGTTTTCAAAAAGTGGTGCTATTACGTACAGGTTTCCAGCAAACCAGAGTGTTTTGTGCCATAACTTGCTTAGTGTTAATTATGCAGTATGCACACACCTTTGTATAAACATATTCATAGAAGGGTCTTGCTACAAGATGTTGCCTGTCCACGGAGGATTCTTGCACCGCAGTGTCATTGAAAAGTTCCCACTTTGTAATCGTGATACCAATATATTACGATATGTCTACAACTACGATACGATGAAGTTACTATAAATCATGATACGAAGAGATAACGATTATTCTGTGTTTAGAATCAACCAACATTACAATATCCTTAATAATAAGAATAAAGTGTTGGTATGTGACGTATGCATGAGGAGTTCTGCAATTTCTGCTTGCAATTGTGTGAGAGCCACTTAGGGCAAGGTTTGCAACAAGCATATAGTTTTGTATTTGCAGTGAGAGACTCCCAGCAGACTCATCCTTGGAAACTACACTTTGCCGTTGCTATCGGCAATGAAGTGTAAGAGAGTTGGTAATTCTTGTAACTGGGTGAATGCAGTTCCTTTATTTGCTCATGTATTGTAGTCTGTCCCTTTGTACTTCTTAGCAAAATATGCCGTTCCCACTCCTTGTGGTGCTCAGCCCTTTGAACTGAAGTTTCTTACAAATAGAGGGTGTGTCTAGACCATTCTTGTGCCATCGTCCACTTTGCTTAGTTGGAATACTATTATTCCTCACTCGCACGGGAAATATTACTTAGGAAACCTTATGCAGCGAATGAATGAGGTATAAATATAGAGATGTGCATATTTTCAGAAATAATGATTAAAATATGATTTCATCCTAATCATCATCTGATCGTTATATGATACATTTTCCATCAACATACTATGATCGTACTATCATAATGTGATGAAAGGTGTTAACGATTGCAATATGATATGGGAACTATTTTGTGACAAGTACACTGCCCTCCAAAGGAATGTTAACAGTGACGTCATGTAACAAATAACGGCAACGATGTATGCTTGAATCTAAATTTCAATACTAATGTCTACTGCATGTATTTGATAGCATTTCTTTCATTTCTGTTGCTAAAGAGCCATTTTGTGCTGCTGTAAAACTCTGAAGTCGTCGGAATCGAATGAGGAGTTAATTGAAAGTGTTCCAATGCGAAGATGTTGCACAAATGCGGGTACTATATATTAGTGAATTTTCATGAATTTGCACAGGTAGCTAGATACTCTGCAACAACAACATGTCCAAGTCTTCCTGCATTCCCAAAAGCCCATTTTATAGGCATAGGATGCTCTGTTCGGTTCTGGGACAGTTATTTGGGTCCTGATAAGGGGACAAATGTGGGGTGCAGTCAACACTGAACCACGTTTCATCTGAGCCTTTTAATGAACAATTATTTCCTATTACTTCCCCAAACGATCAAATCTCACACCAAAATAACGTTACCTATCATTTTTCTTACTCCACTATTCCAAACTTCAGAATGAAAAATCGTCGGTGAGAACGATAAATTGGATCAGTTATAAGAGGACCGCAACAAGTGCTGATCTTGATCCTGTGGAGTATGTGGGATGTTTTGTCACATTTGATTCAAGATGATTGTCCTAGAACCTTTGATGAACTGTGGCAGTGTTTCGTTTGGTGGGAGGTTTAAAATATGTGCACAATTCACAACGATCTTATCGACAGCGTGCCTGACTGTATGCAAGCATATCAACCATTAAGGAGGAGGAAAGTATTTTTTTGACAATTTCCAATATTCCTCAACATTTCAGGCACAGATAGTAATAGTTATTCACCAATATTTTATAGGGTGAAGGTAAATCAGTCCTCTTTATTGTGCTTGTTGTCACTGCCATTTTCTTTGATGACATCAATGTTAACTTTCTTTTGGAGGGCAGTGTATACATTGTAGAACTTGCTATTCAGCAGATGTTACAGCTGTAGTTCAGTTGCTGTTGTTTTGTTGTCAGATTCCACTGGTTATCGATTGTTGTCTTCATATCATCATACAGTGGGGACGCTACCACATCCTGGACTTTTAGTGAGGATTTCTATCTACTGGTAGTTTTCAGATGTTATAACCCTCAACTTCAGTACACGATGCCCTACTAACGATAACTAGGAACCCACATTAGAATATCTTGTCCCAAACAATGATAATAAAGGACTTGTGAACAGAACTTTGAATCTTGCTGTATGCCGAACCAATCTCAGTAATGTGAATTCTGACTGTGACACAGTCCCATTACTTTGTCCCACACATTAAAGGTGCAAATTGAACTGAATCCTCAGACCTGTCCCCACCAGATTGTCTTGATAAAATCTGCCTGCCTGCATGTGGTACAAAATGGTCGTTAGGAATCTGACAGGTGGAACATTCAGTGTTTTAATGATTTGTACCGTACTTCATGCATACACTTCAGTTTGGGGGAAGTCCCTTTGGATGTAAAAAGCTAAATAGTAACTGGCTTATATGCTCAGTTAGTTGCTGTATGTTAAACCATGTAGAAAATGAACAGATTTCCACTAACCACATACAAAGCTGGTGCATGCTTGAATGCAGGTGATGATTTGATGTGGCATGTGTTGTAGATGTGGTGTTTGCTAACAGTTATGAAGTTGTGTGATTTGGACAGCAAAAAGTGGGTCTTGTAGGACTGACCAACACTCCAGTATGTATCTCATGTAGTATATAGTCACTGTGGTCTATTTCTGCTACCTGTACTGAAAGGTTGTGAGCATGTTTTAGTGTTTGTACTACACTGTTCAGTGGGTGGGTGTTGAGTGGGAAAGTAGAATTATTGACTTAACATGTAAGTATATCTGGTATATGGTATTATTTTATTTAAAGGTCTTTATTCTTGAAAAGAATGTTAGTAGGCTCTGTGAACCTTTTGTGACTTTTTCATATAAAAGTATATACAAAGAGATTGAAACTGTTTGTACAAAAGAATTCTAAAAATAAATAAATAAAATTTTAAGAAAATGAAGTTCAGAATTTACATTGAAGAATTAGTACATGCAGCAATAAAAATAATTAAATAAGATTTGATTAAGCAGAGTAAGGGATGGAATACAAAAGATAATTACAATGAAGAAGTCATTAGAAAAAGTAGTCTTTACAAAGTTTTGAGAACGCCCTGAAGTCTGTACAAGTTCTCATCTTATCAGGAAGAGACCGCCACAATGAAGCACCAGAGAAGCTGAAGGCCTTTTGTCCGAAGCTGGTTCTCGAGGGAGGCAGATTTATTTGGTGGGTGGAAGAGGAGCGTGTGTTATAGTGAGAGGAGGGGGAAGAGAAAAGTTGGGAAAGATAAGAAGGAGACTTGGAAGACAAGCATTTGAATACAGTTTGAGCCAAGTGGAGATTTCTTCTGGCAGAGAGAGTAGAAAGACCAAGTTCAGAACGAGCAGCAGAAGCAGAATAATCTCTACGCTTACGAAGGACAGTACGACAAGCAAAGTTTAGTAGAGTTTCCAAGCGAAGAGCTTCATCCTTAGTACACCCAGACCAGGCAACATTGCAATAGTCAAAGGAAGGAAGAATGTAAGATTTTATTTAGATACAGAAGAAGGAGGGGCTGAGGGAGAAACCAAGAGAGACGACGTAAAAGGTGGAGGCTACGGGTGACCTTGTTACAAACTAAATTGATGTGATCGGACCATGTCAGAGTGTCATTGACCAAGACTCCAAGAAACTTAAAGGACTGAACCTGTTCTACATGCACATCATCAATTCTCAACACCAGCTTACTGTCAACCTTCTTCCTAGCAGAATGTATTAACATACTCTTTGTTTTAAGGGTGTTTAGTTTCAAACCATTTTGTTGTAGCCACAAGTTTGCCAGGTCAAGAGTTACTTGAAGAGAAGAGTTAATAGAAGGAAGATTGTCACTAATGATAAAGATAGTGGTGTCATCAGCAAACAGTACAGTTGAATCAGGAGGAAGAACAGAAGGAAGATCATTTATGAAGGTATAGAAGAGGGTGGGACCAAGTATTGAGCCTTGGGGAACGCCGGAGCTGGGGAAACCAAGTGAAGAATAAGAGTTTTCGACCCGAGTAACATGAGAGCGGTTGGAGAGATAGGACCTAAACCAGGAGATTGTGGAAGGAGACAGACCAAAGCGAGAAAGTTTAAGCAGGAGAAGATCATGTGGGACAGTATCAAAGGCTTTGGAAATGTCTAGAAACACTACTCCTACATATTTTTTGTTATCAAGAGCTTTGTACCACTTATCCAGGCAATGAAGAAGAAGAGTTTGCGTAGAGTGAGATGGACGGAAGCCAGACTGGAGGGGAAAGAGAAGGTTGTTTGAGTTGAGATGAGAAGAAAGTTGTTGCTGGAGAAGAAAGTTGTTGCTGGATATACCCTATTTGTTCAAATAGAAGCCCCGACCTCTATTTCCTTCTGAAAGGTTTTGACCTGGCCTCCATTTGAGCCCGGCCATAATATATTATTCGTAATTATAGGTATTTATTGCTTCGTATAATTGGAATAGACCACGATAATTTGATAGCTTAAGAAACCACTGAAACTCACTAAAACCACATTTGATGACAATAGTGAGACAAGACTTGTACAACTATGCTTACATATTGCAATATCACTTGTGTGACTGCTGACTATTGACCACTGAGCGACCGTGGATCGATTGACCGAG
This sequence comes from Halisarca cf. caerulea, assembly GCA_963170055.1. Taxonomy (NCBI): domain Eukaryota; kingdom Metazoa; phylum Porifera; class Demospongiae; order Chondrillida; family Halisarcidae; genus Halisarca; species Halisarca cf. caerulea. The sequence goes on from CAUJGJ010000003.1 coordinate 798,345, forward strand.
TGAGAGAGGGTGAGTCATTAGACTTTTACGGAAAGAACTGTATACACTATATGGCCGACACCATCAGTGAGAGGTGTGTGTGGACATGAACAGTTGACTACACATTCCTGCAATACATGAGTGTTGATTTGGTCTCTCTGAATGCAAATTACCATTCTGTACATTCTCACAGCATACAATGTTCAGAGAATTATGTTTACATAACATACAGCATTGGTTCCATTGTTTACAGGAAACAGTTCAACACACACACACACACATGTATGCGCACACAAACACATGCACACACACACACACACACACACACACACACACACACACACACACACACACACACACACACACACATACACACACACACTTACACACACACACACGCACACACACACACACACACACACACACACACACACACACACGCGCGCACACACACACATACACACATAATGTTGATGCAGTATACTGTCCTTTCAATGTGCATATATCAGATGACCAACCAGCACTACATTATGTATAGTGTCATTTGTCTGGACCCCATTTCCTGCTATAGGGTATACAGTCTTACAAAAGTACATGCAGTTCTGTACATTGTTTGTATTTGTCCCTTCCATGTTTGTATCCATGCTATCTATAGTGTCCATAGTTCTGAGCTGACATCAGAGACACACTACCTCTGTATAGCAAGCCATGTTTATCTGTCTGTTGTGGCCACTCATCACTTGTCACAGTACACTGTGTACAAGGTACATTGTGTGGTATCAGTATTGGTCCAGGTAGTATTGAAAGACTGCTTAATATGCAGCTATACATACTGAGTATGTATGGTTGGAGGTGTGAGGAACACTGTAGTTCCTTCTTGTACTCGAAACAGCATTTCTGTGACATAACAAGAAAATATAAGCTCTGTCCTTTACCAGTGTGATGTACTAGGTGTAAATGTATCTTCATCAACTAGTAATGTTAATGTGTGTGTGTGTGTGTGCGTGTGTGTGTGCGTGTGTGCATGTGTGTGTGTGTGTGTGTGTGTGTGTGTGTGTGTGTGTGTGTGTGTGTGTGTGTGTGTGTGCGTGCGTGCGTGCGTGCGTGCGTGCGTGCCTATTTGCTTGCGTGCGTGTGTGTGTATTTGTGTATGTCCATGTGTGTATGTGTTTGAGTGTAGGGGGATGGATTGGTACATAGACACATCAGATTTTCCAATGATGGCCACTAGCTCTTCTCAGTTTCCTTCAGTGAAACTAGTCTATTGTTTGTGTTCTGTACATACAACATGTACATTACATCTACCCACATCTTGACCTGCTGTTCTCTTGTCTTCTAGTTATGGCTAAGCTGAGAAGATTGAAGTCCTTATCAGTTGAGGAAGCCATAGCAGTTTGGAAGGACTACAGGGAGTGGGAAGCCAACCTAGTGCCTGTGGCTGCCACCAAAGACAGAAGTACAGTCCAGAACATTGCATCTGTAATGGATACATATGGGTATTCAGAGGAGTGTAGAGTACTGAAAGGTATGTGAAAGGAGGGAGGACTGTAAGTATTGTGATGTTTGAATGTTTGTATCAATCTTGAGTTAACATATTCAACTACACCAAACATAGTCTTGTGAGTGTACATATACTTGGTATATACTTGATGTCTCACACCATCATAGAGTGAGGTGCATATGTGGGTGTGTATTGTACCATAACAGTTGACTACACATTCCTGCAATACATCAGTGTTGATCTGGTCTCTCTGAATGCAAACTACCATTCTGTACATCCTCACAGTAAACAAGGTTCAGATGATTATGTTTACATAACATACAGCATTGGTTCCATTGGTCAAACAGTTCAACACACACACACACACACACACACACACACACACACACACACACACACACACACACACACACACACACACACACACACACACACACAATGGTGATGCAGTATACTGTCCTTTAATATCAGATGACCAACCAGCCCTACATTATGTATAGTGTCATTTGTCTGGACCCCATTTCCTGCTATAGGGTATACAGTCTTACAAAAGTACATGCAGTTCTGTACATTGTTTGTATTTGTCCCTTCAATGTTTGTATCCATGTTCTTACCTGACATCAGAGACACACTACCTCTGTATAGCAAGCCATGTTTGTCTAACTTTATGTGTGTGTGTGTATGTGTGTGTGTGTGTATGTGTGTGAAAGTAGTGAGATATACACGTATGGTTATATTTAAATATTCCAATGATGGCCACCAGCTCTTTCTAGTCTCCTTCAGTGAAGCTAGTCTATTGTTTGTGTTGTGTACATACAACATGTACATTACATCTACCCACATCTTGACCTGCTGTTTCTCTTGCCTTGTAGTTATGGCTAAGCTTAAAGCTTCAAACTGTTTATCAGTTGAGGAAGCCATAGCAGTTTGGAAGGACTACAGGGGGTGGGGAGCCAAGCTAGTACCTGTGGACTACAGGAGGTGGGAAGCCAACCTAGTGTCTGTGGCTGCCACCAAAGACATCAGGACAGTCAAGAGCATTGCATCTGTAATGGATACACATGGGTATTCAGAGGAGTGTAGAGTACTGAAAGGTATGTGAAAGGAGGGAGGACTGTAAGTATTGTGATGTTTGAATGTTTGTATCAATCTTGAGTTAACATATTCAACTACACCAAACATAGTCTTGTGAGTGTACATATACTTGGTATATACTTGATGTCTCACACCATCATACAGTGAGGTGCATAATTATGTGGATGTGTATTGTACCATAACAGTTGACTACACATTCCTGCAATACATGAGTGTTGATTTGGTCTCTCTGAATGCAAACTACCATCCTGTACATGCTCACAGCATACAATGTTGTGCTACTTCTGTCAGGATTTTTGAGATTGCTATATAGAATTTGAATGTTCTCTATATTGCTATTGGATTGCGCTAGATCGATTGCGGCTGTCCATCCTCTAGAGACTCACTCATGACCAAGAAACATTGCTCCTGTGCTATGGCGATGTGGAAGAAGACCCTGGACCACCCACTGCTGCTGTGAACAAGCCTGACAAGATGCAGCTTGATTTATGTAAATGCTCACAGCTTACTTTTCCCTGACTAAACTATTGGATTGCTGATCGTGAGGTTCACTTTCCTGGTTACTGCTTGTTTCATTCTGATAGAAATCAGTGTGGTGTTGGTGTTGCCATTTATTGTGCTGAAAATTAGCCCTGTTCCCGCTTGTGTGATGGTACCTCTTCAAATGGTGATGAATTCCTATGGATTTCCGTGAAGTCTAGTTGTTTGAATTCCCTTGCTTTTGGTTGTTTCTATCGCCCTCCTACTGTGGCATTCCAGTCCATTGTTGAAGTGTGTGACAGTATTGAGAATATGATGTAGTCTCACAAGTATGTGGTGGTATGTGGCGACTTCAACATAGACTTGCTAGACCTGAGCAAATGTCACTCCAAAACCCTGTAGAATTTCATTACGTCCCACTCTCTTATCCAGCCCATCTCTTCTCCAACTCATTTCTCCTGTTCTTCTGCTTCAGGATCTATCTCCTTGTTGCTCCTCCCGATGTTCTCATATTGCTAACTCTTCTCTACTTGACCCTGCACTCTCTGACCATCTCCCCATCATCCTATGCATCAACTCATCCCTCCCCCATCCCTAACTAACCCTCATCACTCTGCATGTGGGACATGTCCACGCTAATTCCGAGGTGTGAAAATTTCGGTCTTTTTTCCAGCTTCTGTTCTCAACTTGTAGTAGATGCAGGAGTCAAACAAGGGATCAAGATGTAGGCAGACATGTAAATGTTCGTACGATTACCTTCTTGGAAGGCTTGCTTTTATCGCCAAGAAGCTACTGAGGTTTTCCTAACCCCTACTGAAAAGCGAAACGCTCTGGGTGCTACCTGGCGGAACGCTTCCAAGACTATTTTTTAACATAAATCGCTATAACAAAACATTTACTAACTTTTCCATGTGGGTGAGTTGACCGTTCCTTTCCAAAGCCGAGATCTGATCCATTGGGCCTCAAAAGCCAACATTCAAGCTCCTGTAACTTGCAACAGGAACAAAATCTCTCTCTCACCCACATGGAAAAGTTGTATATTTCCAATGGCTCGAAGTTGACACCAAGAAACTGTCTCCAGCTTGTTCCCTCGCGTAGCACCCAGCTGAAAACTATGATTCAGAAGAAACATCGAGTTAGGTCACAAGCAAGCATGTGACAGAGCAACCGTGACGACAGAAAATGTCACTAAACGCGGATTCGCCATTCGTATACGCCCGAATATTAGTTCGAATCACGAGATAACTGTGTGACTAATAACTTGTAAGCGCCCAAAAATTACAATTTATCGCTATGCAAACTGGGAAGCGCTATCATAACAGATCCTGGACATGTCCCACATGCGTCATCACTCATTCAAACACTTCTCCAAGCCCAGCTTTCAAGAAGATTTGTCATTTGTTCCCTGGAGTATCTTGTAGAATCTTTGATAGCCCTGATGACAAAGTACATGTGAGCATCGCCAGTATAAATTGCAGATTATGACCACCCTGGTGAAAATGCTTTTTTGACATATTTTGAAAGAAGCATTATCAGTGTGCTTAATTTGTAAGTTTGAGCGCGATTCGCCCAGCCATCTTGGAGTAATGGTCCCGTTTCCTGACAGTCCTCGCCTTTGTTCTGGCGTAAGTATACGGAAATCTCGGATTTTATTGGAAACTATGGTCTGTCACGTGACATTTCTTTCAAGAGAAATGAAGTTTTTTTATCTTCTTCCAGTGATTTTCTTCCCTTTTGGACGTTTTACAACGCCTTTCTGACGTTCTTCAACTATCAACACCTTTTTCCTACTTAACGATTTAAATGGCACCCGTGCTTCACTAGAGAGATACTTTCCTGTTGTTTGTAGCCTCTTGGACGACTTTGGAGTATTCTCAGAAAGTTTAGGGACACCCAAACTAGGCGGTGAGAGTAAACAACAACCACTGAGTGATGCTGAAGATGAGAAAGTGGTTCCTTCTTCGATCGTATCCATTTCCACGAGTCACTGACGAAAAAGTGACGAATTCTGCTGGTAGAAGACAAATTTTACCCCATATACGCACTGAGTCTCTTTCTTGGCGCTTAAAGTAAGCATGTGTTTTGGAGTGATTTAAAAGTGATTGCAACCTCAAAAGGCAAACTATGATAAAATTTTCCAATGCCAAACTTTGACAGCCATTTTCTCGAAAACACAAAGTGGTCATAATCTGCGATTTATACTGGCGACGCTCACACATGTGTTTAATCTTCTGTTTTCTGATATTCTTGACCATCATGCTCCAATCAAAAATTGGAATTATGTGAAGAAGCCTTCACTGTAACAGGAAGACAATGAGAAAGGAGATGGATCATAGAGACAGGCTGTTCAGATTCTACTGTCAGAATTCCTCACCTACATCATGGGACATCCACAAGGCTCATCAAAATTGTGTTGTATGGCTCCAGAGGAGGGCTGAAATAGATTACTTTCAACAGCTTCTGCTTACGAAATCCCATCCATCATCCCTCTGGAACACTCTCAACATTGCAGGTTTCTCTTCTGTGTCCATTAACAACTGGTCTTCGTTTGCTTCTGATCATAACTCCATTGCAAACACTCCCAACAAACATGCACTTTGCTTCTGTAAGTTCAAATGACCTGACCCATACCATATCTGTCCCTACTTTCTCTTCCTCTACAAACTCCCCTCCCACCTCTGTGCTCTCCCTTGCCAAAACTACCCCTGCTTGGTGTGAACAGGGTCTTTTCAACTTATCCCCATGTTGCTCTTATTGCTCCTCGGTCTATCATCTCTTACCTGCTTTCTTCAATCGTCAACTGTTCCATTGCTTCTTTTTACTTTCCCACCCAGTGGAATGTGCTGCTATCAAACCACTCCACAAGAGTGGTGATCGTGCTGTGCCTTCGAACTATCATCTAATCTCCATCCTACCAGTGTCCAGTAAACTCTTATATAGAAAGGCTTGTTGACCTTTAGCTGTCTTGTTATCTTAACTCCAGCACTCTCCTCTTATACCTGGCTGGCTTTCACCCCTCCCAATCTACACCGACCCTCCTCCTTCACTGGTGTGACAAGTGGTACAAGGCCCTTGATAGCAAGACATTCATCAGTGTAGCCTTCCTAGACATCTCCAAGGCCTTTGACACTGTCAACCATGAACTCATGCTATTTAACTTTCCACTCTTGGCCTCTCCACCTCTGCTGTCTCCTGGTTCCAATCTTATCTATATCTAACTGTTCCCACATCACTCACTTTGCTGAATCATGCTCTTCTCCTGGCTTTCCTCCCTCTGGTGTTCCTCAAGGCTCTATTATTGGTCCCACCCTCTTCTCCATCTTCACCAATGACCTTCTTTCTGTCCTTCCTCCAGATTCCACAGTTCTCCTTGCCGATGACACCACAATCTACATCATAAGTGAAAACATTATTGCTTTCATCCAGTCCTCTCTACAACTCTGCCTCGACCTCGCTCATCTTTGGCTGCAAGGAAATGGACTAAAGCTCAATGCCACCGGGACTGTAGCTTATCCACTCCAGCAATAAGGTGGTACACGTATGCTTACAACTGAAGGTTGAAAATACTCCAATAGTGCAGGTTCGTACTTTTAAATTTCTGGAAGTTGCAGTAAATGACACACTAACTTGGACTGACCACAAGTACATGGTGTGCAAGAAAGTCTCTCACAGCCTTGTTCCCTTTTGTTCCCTTTTCTCAAGTCTTGTATCCTCCCTCACTTTGACTATTGTGATGTTGTCTGGTATGGATGTACCAAGTCTGATTCCGTTCACCTGGAGTCTTTGCTTAACTTTGCTTGCTCTACTGTTCTTGGTAGAAGTTAACACTCCTCTGCTGCTGCTCGCCATGAACTTCATCTTAGTACTCTCTCTTCCAGATAAAGGCTTGATCTTTCCCAGGTTGTTTTCTAATGCTTGTTTCCCAATCTTATCTCTTCTCTTCTCCACTCCACGTTCTTCCCATTACACCTTCTGCCCATTTCATATTTGTTCACTTATTCTGCATGTATTTTTGAATTTGAGGACAAATTAATTGCAATTGCATGCTATGATTGACCTCTGAATTCTTTTTCTCTGATTAATTTGTATCTATTAACACCATATGACATAATGTATGTTATGGCCAATAATATTATATGGTACAAGAAAAAATGGCAATCATAAGATTTGTGATCATTCCGCTGTCACAGGACATTTATAACAGCCCACAGCTGCTTGGGATTTGGGGCGTGCACATACAAAATTTATGAACAACGTCACCAGAAACAGTAAACAACGTCACCACAAATTGTAAATACGTCATACAAAATGAGGACGTCACAGAAAGTGCTCTGTGTAAGCAGATACCGCTGCTAGTGATGTCACAGCTCCGCATCATGAAACGTCATTAAACATGGCCGCTTTTCGATAGGCGAACAGAAACCAGCTTTTCCAGAGGAGAAAACACCCTGCTACTTTCCCGTTTGCTTAACATTTCGATTCAAGATAGCCATGGCTATGGGAATTTGCTTAGCGAATAATGCCATAAGAAGGTAAGCGAAAGTAAATGTCGTATTTGTTTCCATTTTTTGCCGATTTGAGCACGGAAATGGTGTTTAATTCCAAATAAAAGGTTTTAACAAGGTTATAAGAGCAAACAACAAGCAAATTCATATAGTTCATATATTTAGCTAGCGATTGATGTAAATTTGGTGAAGCTTCAGTGTCATCTTCTCCTCCGGAAATGGCAATTTTTGTTTTTTATCGAGAGTTTATGGCACCCTTGTTGTTCACTCAAACTTCTCTGTTTCTTACCTTTTCCTCTTCGGGTTTGCCTACCAATAATACTTGTTTACTTTCATGAAGTGTATTGCATAGCCCAATTCGTATTGGAGGCATAATATGCTATGGAAATTGGTCAAGTTTCGCGACGGCCATTTTACCGTTATAACCGAGGGCTGAAATAAATACCCTGTGGTGGAAGGCCCTATTGCCTTCTGAAGTGCATCAAACATAGCCTGGACAGCACTTTACTGGATTATATGTGACATTTACACAAAAGACGAGAATAGATTGAAAACTAATAAAGAATCTTTGAAGCAATTTTTGTGCTTGCGCTAATTTTTCTTGTAGATTCAGCTTTTGAGTTAAATACCATAGCTTTGGTAGAAATGTACTAACCACGAAAATCTGAGACGAAACATCGTTGTTTTGCCAATGTGCTATAAGGCCTTTTCTGGGAATTCCACCCTTCATCAGTAGCACTGGGCAGAGCAGTAACGGATGTTCCTTGGAAACCTCCCATCACGGGATTGGTCAAGGAAAATCCAAAACCGCTAGATGGTATTAAACAGACATCTTCACCAAGCGCCTAGATTAACGCCAAGTACCGGTTTGTTAGCAGGTCTCAAATTTTCGTGGTTAGTACATTTCTATCTACCCTAGCTTTAGTTGGAGCTTTTTCAGAAGTTAAGAACAGAATTTTAGAATAGTCGCGTCTTTACGCGTTGAAGTCCTCTCTTCTTACTGTGAGAATTTTTTGCCACCGTGATGGTGCTTTTTATAGCAAAGCACAACTACACCCTTTGCTGATACCATAGCTTTGTTGTGTGTGCCGCTGCTTTGCTGGAGAGGGCACTATCATTGTTTATTTCAGGCTTTCTGCTGTTATTCTTGCTTTCTTTCACACTTTCTTGCTTCCTTCACACATGGGGAAGCTTTTTGCACCTGTTTAGTGAATATTAATTCGTCCATGAGGCGTGTTTGTGTAACATAATAAATATGGTGTATAATCGGGTAATCATTTGGCATTCACATTCTCCTTTTTGTTTCTCTTTTGTTTACTGGGTGTCTGTTGGAATAGCCGGTGGCTGAAGGCTCCCCAGTCAAAATAGGATACCCTGATACTCTGATACCTTGAAGGTTCAGAGGATTATGTGCACATAACATACAGCATTGGTTCCATGTAGTATATGTATGCACACATCAGATATCAGTGGAATCTTTCCTTTTCTAATAGTAAGCTCAGAGGCTTACCAGTTAGTCAGGAAATCAGAGCATTGGAAAGAGGATGGACGGATGAGGAGTGAGTTCTGAGGTAGTCAACAGTTGATGATGTCTCCCAATGACCACATTGTGTTTACAATGATCCACAGCTGTTCTTGCTCTGTATTCGACACTGCTGTGCAGTGAGGATGACCGGGTGCTGGAGGAAAGTGAGAGAATGACCAATGACACTCTAGTGAACAAGCTCCAAGGTAATGAGTTTGTGATGGATTCTTAAGATGTACATGTCTTGTCACTGACCTGCACTTTATGTACATGTTTTCTTACATGTGTACAGTTGTGGGGAGTCTGGTTATGAGGATGCTTGAGGACCCACTGTACCAGAACATTGAACCTGACCTCTCTGCACTCAAGGGCAGACAATGGACTGACTGGTACAGAGACCTGAATGACTTCATTGCAGGTCTACTGAAGCCATTCAATGCTGGAAGTCCTGGAGTAGTAGACAAATTGAGAGGTTTGTACTGTGTCCACCACAACATTGCATCATTGTATTGGAGCTAGGTCATGTGTTATCATGCTCATCAATAACACTGCTAGTGAGGACAGGTTAACATGGAGGATGTAGGGAGACCCATTCAGAGTTGTCATCATATTTAGTTACTAGATGCAAACTAAGAGCTTCCAGATTCTTGTCCATAGTGAATTCTGAGTCACTGTCATCACCGAACTGACCAATTTCCTGTTATTGAATGTGCATGTGTGTGTAAGTGTACGTGTGTGTGTGTGTGTGTGTGTGTGTGTGTGTGTTACAGAGATCCGTCTGATATAAAATTCCCTTACCTACCACGGTAGTTTTATTGGAAAAATTTTTTGTAATCCTACTGTACACTACATATACTACTGTTCCCTCTCAATACTGTACACTAGTCTACTGCTCCCTCTCTACACTGTACACTATACTACTGCTCCTTCTCTATACTGTACACTATACTACTGCTCCCTCTCTACACTGTACACTATACTACTGCTCCCTCTCTATACTGTACACTATACTACTGCTCCCTCTCTATACTGTACACTGTACTACTGCTCCCTCTCTATACTGTACACTGTACTACTGCTCCCTCTCTATACTGTACACTATACTACTGCTCCCTCTCTATACTGTACATTATACTACTGCTCCCTCTCTATACTGTACACTATACTACTGCTCCCTCTCTATACTGTACACTGTTTTTTTTTTTACATACATTTTTTTTTACAGTATACAAGTTGTAATAATTGAGAAATTGTTGGTACAATCGTAATCAAACTGATGGTTAAATGCAAAATAGTAGGAGCATAAAACGTATGCTGTGGATCATTGGATAAATACAGCAAATCAAGAGTGAGTGACTACAGCTAACGATATCACACAGGATTAAAGGAAATTACATGCACAAATGATGATGATGGGATACAGTCAGATTCTAGATTCATACGTGGCGAGCAGTAGGGAATCAGGGGTATTTGGAAATTTGGTGAATCGAGATTCTCGTATGCACATTATAGACGATCGTAGCAAAGAAGTTTAGGTGGCATCTCAGCCATCGCATGCAGTGGGAGTAAGGTTGTTTTCTCTTCTCTGCTAGCATTGATGCAAGTCGTCTATAGAAGATGGTGGCTTCTTTTCCCATTCCACCTGATGTACTGAAAATTAGTGGAGTGAAAGATCCGTGATCGATTTCATTGATACGCTGTTCATTGGCCCGCTTCTTGATACGCTCATGTTGAGTATAGGACGAGGTAACAGGAGTGTTTCGATATGAAGGTGCGGTAGGGTTAAAAACCTTTACGTCAAAAAATGCACTTTGGTGTCTGGAACTCCAAAAACCTTTTGCCCGTACATCAACTCAAGCGTGATCTTCAACATTTGCCGTGGCATACCTGGGGGTGAATCTGTCCACCGGCTGCAGTTCAGGCTCAATGCACACGTCTGGGCAAACTTCAGAGAGCAAAGTTGCTGTAATGTCCCTTAGTTCGTTATGCCTGTGTGTGGGGAATGCACCTTTTGGGCAACTCAAGGCATGTTCTACTGAAAAGGGAGCATTACAGGCACAAGACAGTGGAAGACGCTCTGGCAACCAGCCATATCTCAAAGCCACAGCATCCTTAAATTCACTTCGATGCAAAGCAAATCCATTTTTCTCTATTGGTGGTGCGGATAGCCATATAGAAGATCCCTTTTCCTTGGCAAACTCAACATTCCTTGCCAGACTTCTGCTAATCTCAAGGTTGGATGCCACTTCCTCTTGTCTTGCTCTTCTTTCCAATCTGGTGCTCAACTTTGCTTGTTTCACCTCTGTTGCCATCTCATCTGGAATTGTGTATACCTTCTCAAGGATGAGATTAACCAGAGAACTTGTGATGCCACGGGAGTTGGCGTACTGCTCATCTGACAACTCTGTAGGGTTGATTAATCCCATTCCACCAAGCCGACATGGAAGGGCTAGCAGTTTACGTTCAGCATCGGACACACCCTCACGACCAGTGAGAAAGGGAATCAATTTGTGTCTCATCACTTCCTAAAGGGGTTCCAACAAAGTGGAGATGTTGGGGATAGTCCTCATTGAGTACTGCCACCTGCTTATCAACCCATGAGTGACAGCTGCATATGCAGCATGGGGGTGTCTTCGTGCTACTGTACAGAGAATATCTAGTTCCTCCTTCCATTCAATGACTTTACTCTCTACAAACTTGTGACAGAATTCAGTGTCACCCAATGCCGCACCAAGATGCTTCCGTCCACTCATGGTGATGTTCACACCACTTTGGCCAAATAGAGAGGTTATCGTAGCATTGTCAGCATTCTCTTGTCTGATTATGAGCCATGTCTTCTTGGGGTTAGGGTAGTACCCATATCTTGGTCCCACTTCAAGTAGTTTCTCCCACCACTGATGAACATCATCAAGAGTGCCCCCAGCGGCAGCATCGTCTGCAAACCATATTTGATGAGTTTCCCCAAGTTCCTTTATAAGAGGGGTGATTCCGATAGCGAACATGGCCATGGCCAGGGGGTCACCCTGCATGACTCCTTCTCTTGACATCACAGTTTCATTCTGTACGTAGAGACTTGCGTCTTCTCTATACAGGTTGGTGAGCGTCACTGCAATGGAGGGGCATATTTTGTGACAATTAACAAGTGCTAGACGGCGATTCAGCAAGTTGAAAGCATTCTTGGCATCTACTAGGAGGGCTGCTTGAGTATCTTCATTTTCAAGGATGGACTTCATGGCATGAACAGCGGCTTCACATCCCGCATCCTGTCCAGCACAGAGCTGGACAGAGCCGGCGACCTCAAGGACATCTGATTTGACAACAGATAAAATAGCCTTGCTTAATATTCTCCTTGATACCTCCCCAATGGCAATGGGGCGAACTCCCGGATGCTTGTCAATGGCGATCAATCTGGAGGCTGTGAGAGATGTGAGTCCCCTGGGATCAACATACTTTGTGCACAACTTCCTTGCTATGAGAGCGATGCTGTTACACAGACTACTAGAGTGGTGTTTGAATGATGTACATAGTCTCCACCATCCACTTGCATCAATGCCAGATGGACCAGCAGCACCATTTGTACTTAGAGCAGCTCTCTTGATTGCTTCACCATCGATGCGGTCGAATAGCACAGGGTGAAACTCTTTGCTTTCATCTTACTGTACAGTATACTACTGCTCCCTCTCTATACTGTACAGTATACTACTGCTCCCTCTCTATACTGTACACTATACTACTGCTCCCTCTCTATACTGTACACTATACTACTGCTCCCTCTCTACACTGTACACTATACTACTGCTCCCTCTCTATATTGTACACTATACTACTGCTCCCTCTCTATACTGTACACTATACTACTGCTCCCTCTCTATACTGTACACTATACTACTGCTCCCTCTCTATACTGTACACTATACTACTGCTCCCTCTCTACACTGTACGCAGGTATGTTATGTCCGATCTTGGACATAAACAAAAATGGCCGCCGTTATCGAAGAAGTGAAATCAATAGGTCTTTTTTCCATGTGCACGATTAGTGATGCCCAGAAAATGCTTTGTGTTATATCTTAAACATGTCTACTTAGTATCTGAATCTTTTAGATTATTGTGCAAGGTCTCAAAACGTCGTATAACCAGTTTTTTCTGACCGTACTTGAAAACATAAAAATCCAAAAACGCGGTGGTAGAAACTTAGGCTTTTGGACACAAAACTAGCCTCAAAAGAACACACAGGTACCGAACTTACTAAATCGAATTCAGGGTCTTCAGGCTCCACTGCATGGCTGTTATGTCCAAGGATTTATACAAAATTTGAGGGTGAGTAGTTACAATCCTTTGGACATAAAGCAAACGGTTCAACGTACAAAGACCCTGAATTCGATTCTAGGGGTTTGGTCCTTTGGGAACAATATCTCAAAGTTTCACGCTGAAAATCAGAGATTTCTACCACTGCGATTTTCGATGAGATTTTCTTGTGGAGCAAGCTGTCTTCCTTCAGGAAAGTCACGTGACATCACATGCAATCCTACAAACAGTACACGAGTTGTGTTCGCGGTGACAACGGTTTTAGTGGAAAAGGTGGAAATGTAGATGGTGGCTTGTAAACCTTACAAAGTGGGTTTGAAGTAATCGTAGGATCAATATCTAGATTTTCACCACATACACTTTTGAAATTCTATTGCTTGACTGTTATTTGCAGCATTTTGTGGCTTTCCAGCCAAGACGAGAAATAGTGACGCATATATACAGTGGGCTCTGGTTTATCCGACGGCATTTGTTCCCCATAAATGTGTCGGATAAACCAGGTGTTGGATAAATCAGCTAGAATTATGTTTAGTTTAGTGATGGGAGTTCACAATAAAGTGTCAGATAAATGAGATTTCTGGATAAACCAGTGTCGGATAAATCAGATGTGACTGTAATTCGAACAGAACAAGCAATCAAAAGTATACGCGGTTAAAATTTAGATTTACCTTTTAGAAATCAATCCTTACATTTCTGTAGTCATGACCGCCATCTACTGAGATCTCCGCCTTTCACGAAGAAATTTGCCTCATAAAAAGGCTTCTCTCAAGGCTAAATCAATCTTCGTGCATTATACCTTCAGCATACTATCTTACGTATCCCCGTTATTGTAAACGAAGGAGTTCAGAAAACGTTGTCAACTTCTCTTGAAATCGGATTCTTCCCTGCCAAGATATCCTGTTCATACTTAAGTCGGTAAACCCCAAACCTGCCAAAGAAAGCGCTATTATCCATAATCAACGCTTAGAATTTCGCGAACGAAACGTGCTGTGGAGAATTTGGTAGGTAACTCGATAGATAACCCTGCTTGTTGCGGAGCTTCCTAAGCTGATTCACGTTACTGGCACATGACCAACCCACGCAATTCAGTGATAATGAAATTCATAACGTGAAAACCACAAAGCGCTCGTGTTTTGGCTAGATTCGGACATAACATACCTGCGTACACTATACTACTGTTCCCTCTCCATACTGTACACTATACTACTGCTCCCTCTCTACACTGTACACTATGCTACTGCTCCCTCTCTATACTGTACACTATACTACTGCTTCCTCTCCATACTGTACACTACTGCTCCCTCTCTATACTGTACACTATACTACTGCTCCCTCTCTATACTGTACACTATACTACTGCTTCCTCTCTATATACTGTACACTGTACTACTGCTCCCTCTCTACACTTTACACTATACTACTGCTTCCTCTCTATACTGTACACTATACTACTGCTTCCTCTTTATATACTGTACACTATAGTACTGCTCCCTCTCTCTATACTGTACACTATACTACTGCTCCCTCTCTACACTGTACACTATACTACTGCTTCCTCTCTATACTGTACACTATACTACTGCTCCCTCCCTACACTGTACACTGTACTACTGCTCCCTCTCTACACTGTACACTATACTACTGTTCCCTCTCCATACTGTACACTGTACTACTGCTCCCTCTCTACACTGTACATTATACTACTGCTCCCTCTCTATACTGTACACTATACTACTGCTTCCTCTCTATATACTGTACACTGTACTACTGCTCCCTCTCTACACTGTACACTATACTACTGCTCCCTCTCTACACTGTACACTATACTACTGCTCCCTCTCTATACTGTACACTATACTACTGCTCCCTCTCTATACTGTACACTATACTACTGCTTCCTCTCTATATACTGTACACTGTACTACTGCTCCCTCTCTACACTTTACACTATACTACTGCTTCCTCTCTATACTGTACACTATACTACTGCTTCCTCTTTATATACTGTACACTATAGTACTGCTCCCTCTCTTTATACTGTACACTATACTACTGCTCCCTCTCTACACTATACACTATACTACTGCTTCCTCTCTATACTGTACACTATACTACTGCTCCCTCCCTACACTGTAAACTATACTACTGCTCCCTCTCTACACTGTACACTATACTACTGTTCCCTCTCCATACTGTACACTGTACTACTGCTCCCTCTCTACACTGTACACTATACTTCTGCTCCCTCTCTACACTGTAAACTATACTACTGCTCCCTCTCTATACTGTACACTATACTACTGCTTCCTCTCTATATACTGTACACTGTACTACTGCTCCCTCTCTATACTGTACACTATACTACTGCTCCCTCTCTACACTGTACACTATACTACTGCTTCCTCTCTATACTGTACACTATACTACTGCTCCCTCCCTACACTGTACACTGTACTACTGCTCCCTCTCTACACTGTACACTATACTACTGTTCCCTCTCCATACTGTACACTGTACTACTGCTCCCTCTCTACACTGTACACTATACTTCTGCTCCCTCTCTACACTGTACACTATACTACTGCTCCCTCTCTATACTGTACACTGTACTACTGCTCCCTCTCTATACTGTACACTATACTACTGCTCCCTCTCTATACTGTACACTATACTACTGCTCCCTCTCTATACTGTACACTATACTACTTTTTTTTATAGTATGTACACCTATGTATAGTATGTACACATACACATTATTATTAAATTCAATCAGTACAGTGTCACTCAACCAGTTACATCAACAACAGAATTAATTATTGGCATAATAGTAAGAAATTATAGTGAATGCTGTGATTCTTTATTAAGTACAACAAATCAAAGGTGGTGTACAATACATGATAAATACAGATGTCTAATTTAGATCTTTGATTCACAAGTGGCAAATAGGAGGGAATCAGGGACATTGGGAAATTGTCTAGCTCTAGATCCTCTGATGCACAAAATTGATGATCGTAAAAGGCTGAAATTAAGCTGGCATCTCATCCATCTGATAGTGTCTGCATACGATTCATTTCTCTTGTTAGCCAGAAAGTAGTACACTATACTACTGCTCCCTCTCTATACTGTACACTATACTACTGCTCCCTCTCTATACTGCACACTATACTACTGCTCCCTCTCTATACTGCACACTATACTACTGCTCCCTCTCAATACTGTACACTATACTACTGCTCCCTCTCTATACTGTACACTGTACTACTGCTCCCTCTCTATACTGTACACTATACTACTGCTCCCTCTCTATACTGTACACTGTACTACTGCTCCCTCTCTACACTGTACACTATACTACTGCTCCCTCTCTATACTGTACACTATACTACTGCTTCCTCTCTATATACTGTACACTGTACTACTGCTCCCTCTCTACACTGTACACTATACTACTTCTCCCTCTCTACACTGTACACTGTACTACTGCTCCCTCTCTATACTGTACACTATACTACTGCTCCCTCTCTACACTGTACACTATACTACTGCTCCCTCTCTACACTGTACACTATACTACTGCTCCCTCTCTACACTGTACACTGTACTACTGCTCCCTCTCTATACTGTACACTATACTACTGCTCCCTCTCTACACTGTACACTATACTACTGCTCCCTCTCTACACTGTACACTGTACTACTGCTCCCTCTCTATACTGTACACTATACTACTGCTCCCTCTCTACACTGTACACTATACTACTGCTCCCTCTCTACACTGTACACTATACTACTGCTCCCTCTCTCTATACTCTACACTATACTACTGCTCCCTCTCTACACTGTACACTATACTACTGCTCCCTCTCTATACTGTACACTGTACTACTGCTCCCTCTCTACACTGTACACTATACTACTGCTCCCTCTCTACACTGTACACTATACTACTGTTCCCTCTCCATACTCTACACTTTACTACTGCTCCTTCTCTATACTGTACACTGTACTACTGCTCCCTCTCTATACTGTACACTATACTACTGCTCCCTCTCTACACTGTACACTATACTACTGTTCCCTCTCCATACTCTACACTTTACTACTGCTCCCTCTCTATACTGTACACTGTACTACTGCTCCCTCTCTATACTGTACACTATACTACTGCTCCCTCTCTATACTGTACACTGTACTACTGCTCCCTCTCTACACTGTACACTATACTACTGCTCCCTGTCTATACTGTACTCTATACTACTGCTCCCTCTCTACACTGTACACTATACTACTGCTTCCTCTCCATACTGTACACTACTGCTCCCTCTCTATACTGTACACTATACTACTGCTCCCTTTCTATACTGTACACTATACTACTGCTCCCTCTCTACACTGTACACTATACTACTGCTTCCTCTCTATACTGTACACTATACTACTGCTCCCTCTCTACACTGTACACTATAGTACTGCTCCCTCTCCATACTCTACACTTTACTACTGCTCCCTCTCTATACTATACACTGTACTACTGCTCCCTCTCTACACTGTACACTATACTACTGCTCCCTCTCTATACTGTACACTATACTACTGCTCCTTCTCTACGCTGTACACTGTACTACTGCTTCCTCTCTATACTGTACACTATACTACTGCTCCCTCTCTACACTGTACACTATACTACTGCTTCCTCTCTATACTGTACACTATACTACTGCTCCCTCTCCATACTCTACACTTTACTACTGCTCCCTCTCTATACTGTACACTGTACTACTGCTCCCTCTCTACACTGTACACTATACTACTGCTCCCTCTCTATACTGTACACTATACTACTGCTCCTTCTCTACGCTGTACACTGTACTACTGCTCCCTCTCTATACTGTACACTATACTACTGCTCCCTCTCTATACTGTACACTATACTACTGCTCCCTCTCTATACTGTACACTATACTACTGCTCCCTCTCTATACTGTACACTATACTACTGCTCCCTCTCTACGCTGTACACTATACTACTGCTCCCTCTCTATACTGTACACTATACTACTGCTCCCTCTCTATACTGTACACTATACTACTGCTCCCTCTCTATACTGTACACTGTACTACTGCTCCCTCTCTACACTGTACACTATACTACTGCTCCCTCTCTAAACTGTACACTATAGTACTGCTCCCTCTCTCTATACTCTACACTATACTACTGCTCCCTCTCTACACTGTACACTGTACTACTGCTCCCTCTCTATACTGTACACTACACTACTGCTCCCTCTCTACACTGTACACTATACTACTGCTCCCTCTCTATACTGTACACTATACTACTGCTCCCTCTCTATACTGTACACTACACTACTGTTCCCTCTCTATACTGTACACTATAGTACTGTTCCCTCTCTATACTGTACACTTTACTACTGCTCCCTCTCTACACTGTACACTATACTACTGTTCCCTCTCTATACTGTACACTATACTACTGCTCCCTCTCTATACTGTACACTATACTACTTTTTTTTTTAATAGTATGTACACCTATGTATAGTATGTACACATACACATTATTATTAAATTCAATCAGTACAGTGTCACTCAACCAGTTACATCAACAACAGAATTAATTATTGGCATAATAGTAAGAAATTATAGTGAATGCTGTGATTCTTTATTAAGTACAACAAATCAAAGGTGGTGTACAATACATGATAAATACAGATGTCTAATTTAGATCTTTGATTCACAAGTGGCAAATAGGAGGGAATCAGGGACATTGGGAAATTGTCTAGCTCTAGATCCTCTGATGCACAAAATTGATGATCGTAACAGGCTGAAATTAAGCTGGCATCTCATCCATCTGATAGTGTCTGCATACGATTCATTTCTCTTGTTAGCCAGAAAGTAGTACACTATACTACTGCTCCCTCTCTATACTGTACACTATACTACTGCTCCCTCTCTATACTGTACACTATACTACTGCTCCCTCTCTATACTGTACACTGTACTACTGCTCCCTCTCTATACTGTACACTATACTACTGCTCCCTCTCTACACTGTACACTATACTACTTCTCCCTCTCTATACTGTACACTACACTACTGTTCCCTCTCTATACTGTACACTATACTACTGTTCCCTCTCTATACTGTACACTTTACTACTGCTCCCTCTCTACACTGTACACTATACTACTGTTCCCTCTCTATACTGTACACTATACTACTGCTCCCTCTCTATACTGTACACTATACTACTTTTTTTTTTAATAGTATGTACACCTATGTATAGTATGTACACATACACATTATTATTAAATTCAATCAGTACAGTGTCACTCAACCAGTTACATCAACAACAGAATTAATTATTGGCATAATAGTAAGAAATTATAGTGAATGCTGTGATTCTTTATTAAGTACAACAAATCAAAGGTGGTGTATAATACATGATAAATACAGATGTCTAATTTAGATCTTTGATTCACAAGTGGCAAATAGGAGGGAATCAGGGACATTGGGAAATTGTCTAGCTCTAGATCCTCTGATGCACAAAATTGATGATCGTAACAGGCTGAAATTAAGCTGGCATCTCATCCATCTGATAGTGTCTGCATACAATTCATTTCTCTTGTTAGCCAGAAAGTAGTACACTATACTACTGCTCCCTCTCTATACTGTACACTATACTACTGCTCCCTCTCTATACTGCACACTATACTACTGCTCCCTCTCTATACTGTACACTGTACTACTGCTCCCTCTCTATACTGTACACTATACTACTGCTCCCTCTCTACACTGTACACTATACTACTTCTCCCTCTCTATACTGTACACTGTACTACTGCTCCCTCTCCACACTGTACACTATACTACTGCTCCCTACCTATACTGTACACTATACTACTGCTTCCTCTCTATACTGTACACTGTACTACTGCTCCCTCTCTATACTGTACACTATACTACTGCTCCCTCTCTATACTGTACACTATACTACTGCTCCCTCTCTATACTGTACACTATACTACTGCTCCCTCTCTATACTGTATACTATACTACTTCTCCCTCTCTATACTGTACACTGTACTACTGCTCCCTCTCTATACTGTACACTATACTACTGCTCCCTTTCTATACTGTACACTATACTACTGCTCTTTTGTTGAATTGTACTTTGCGTTCTGTAGTGATGAGGTGAAGCCATACAGTAACACTTGTGCTCTTTGTTGCACTCAGAGTTTAAGTAACCTCCAGTTCAGAACTTGAACATGCTCCTATGTCATGGTTGTATCCACCTCTTTTGTAGTTATCATCTTGTGCTACTGGGATGGGTGGATTTCTGATGAAGAGTGTGAAAGAGTTTCCTTACTGGATGATCCTGAGTGGAGGAGTCAGCTTCAGGCATTGCAGAATGAGGACATAAATCTTGTGCTTCATGGGAGGTGGGAGGAGTATGTTGACAGACAAGCTGACAAGGTACCGATATTTGTTAGACCAGTCAGTTTGTTCTGTCTCTGTAACTACACAGGTGAATTGACAAAAGGATTGTAGTTGTAACATAATCGAATTACGTGAACTCTGTTGACCATACTATGGAAAGCACCATCACAGTGGCAAATACTCACAGTAAAAAGAGAGGACTTCAGCGCGTAAAGACACAACTACTCTAAAATTCTCTTTTTAACTTCTAAAAAGCTCCAACTAAAGCTAGGGTAGGTAAACATAACTCGATTATGTTACAACTACAATCCTTTTGTCAACAACCTAGACCTGCTAACTAACCAGTACTTGGCGTTAATCTAGGCGTTCGGTGAAGATGTCTATTTAATACCATCTAGCGGTTTCGGATTTTCCTTGACCAATCCCGTGATGGGAGGTTTCCAAGGAACATCCATTATTGCTCTGCCCAGTGCTACTGATGAAGGGTGGAATTCCCAGAAAAGGCCTTATAGCACATTGGCAAAACAGCAATGTTTCGTCTCTGGTTAACGTGGTTAGTACATTTTACCTACACAGGTGAATGGTGTGAAGTGGTGTTACTACACAGGTGAATGGTGTGAGGTGGTGTTACTACACAGGTGAATGGTGTGAGGTGGTGTTACTACACAGGTGGATGGTGTGAGGTGGTGTTACTACACAGGTGGATGGTGTGAGGTGGTGTTACTACACAGGTGGATGGTGTGAGGTGGTGTTACTACACAGGTGGATGGTGTGAGGTGGTGTTACTACACAGGTGGATGGTGTGAGGTGGTGTTACTACACAGGTGAATGGTGTGAGGTGGTGTTACTACACAGGTGGATGTTGTGAGGTGGTGTTACTACACAGGTGGATGGTGTGAGGTGGTGTTACTACACAGGTGGATGGTGTGAGGTGGTGTTACTACACAGGTGGATGGTGTGAGGTGGTGTTACTACACAGGTGGATGGTGTGAGGTGGTGTTACTACACAGGTGGATGGTGTGAGGTGGTGTTACTACACAGGTGGATGGTGTGAGGTGGTGTTACTACACAGGTGGATGTTGTGAAGTGGTGTTACTACACAGGTGGATGTTGTGAGGTGGTGTTACTACACAGGTGGATGGTGTGAGGTGGTGTTACTACACAGGTGGATGGTGTGAGGTGGTGTTACTACACAGGTGGATGGTGTGAGGTGGTGTTACTACACAGGTGAATGGTGTGAGGTGGTGTTACTACACAGGTGGATGGTGTGAGGTGGTGTTACTACACAGGTGGATGGTGTGAGGTGGTGTTACTACACAGGTAGATGGTGTGAGGTGGTGTTACTACACAGGTGGATGGTGTGAAGTGGTTGTTGTTTGTTTTAAATTTAGAAATACCAAGCAATGCATTTGATCTATCCTTTGATCTTCTTGGCTTCACAAATTTGTGTATCTTGGACTGATTCTTTGTATAATGATAAAATAACTTGCTTGATGGAAGGTGTTATTAGCTGATGTTTGGCTGTATGAATTGTGCTTGTCTCTTAACAGTAAAACCAGCATGTCATGTGACATTATCCTTAGTACTTCACACTTGCTAGGATTTGGTGTGCCTCACAAGTACAAGTGTTGATTGAATAAGAGGTCAAGTAGTTACATACCAACCTATGTACATGTACCAACCTGTGTACATGTACCAACCTATGTACATGTACCAACCTGTGTACATGTACCAACCTATGTACATGTACCAACCTATGTACATGTACCAACCTATGTACATGTACCAGCCTAATAGTATGTACATGTACCAACCTGTGTACATGTACCAACCTGTGTATATGTACCAACCTGTGTACATGTACCAACCTGTGTACATGTACCAACCCATGTACATGTACGAACCTATGTACATGTACCAACCTATGTACATGTACCAACCTATGTACATGTACCAACCTATGTACAAACATGCCAAACAAAGAAGGATAAAACAAGGAGTCAAGACTGAGAGGAGGGAATGTAATGCTGACAAAGTCTCTTCCCTCAACCTACCTGATCATCAGAAGAAGGTATTGGAACTCGCTAAGAATAAGGGATCCTGCAGTTGGCTCACTGCATTGTCTCTGGCGAAATACAACTTCTCACTATCAAAGAGTGAATTCAGGGATGCAATATGTATGCGATATGGATGGCTTCCTGAAAGGCTCCAGCCAAATGTGTCTGTAGTGAGAACTTTACCATGAATCATGCTCTGAGCTGCCCCCGTGGGGCTTTCCCCACAATACGCCACAATGAGGTTCGAAATCTGACCGGTAGCCTACTAGCAGAGGTCTGTCACGATGTCAGCCTTGAACCTGTCCTCCAGCCACTGAGTGGCGAAGTCCTCAATCACGCATCATCCATCTGCGAGAATGAGGCCCGAGTGGATGTAGCTACCAGAGACTTCTGGACACATGCGTAGATAAAAGGCATTCTTTGACGTAAAGGTATTTAACCCTTTTGCCAAGTCCAATCAGAAGCTTGCTCTCGCATCTTGTTTCACTCATCATGAACGACAGAAGAAAAGAGCCTATGAGCAGAGAGTCCTTGAGATTGAAAATGACTCATTCACACCCCTTGTCTTCAGTACCACAGGTGGCATGGGAAGACTTGCATCCATCTTCTACAGTAGATTGGTCATGATGCTATCTGAGAAGAAACAGCAACCCTTTTCGGCTACAATGGGATGGCTGCAATGTCAGTTGTCTTTCTCCCTCCTGAGATCTTCCTTACTATGTTTAGAGGATCAAGATCAAGTCGGAATGTCATTCCAAGATTCCCAATCTCCACCAACCTGGTCAACAATGAATCACGTGTTGCCCTCTACTAAACTCGTCCTATTTCAGTGACCCATACAACATTAAATTCTTTAACAATTATTTCTTTTTGCACATTTGACAATTATGCAAGGCCCTAATAATAATAATCATGACAGTGAAAAAAACCTATGTACATGTACCAACCCATGTACATGTACCAACCTGTGTACTTGTACCAACCTGTGTACATGTACCAACCTGTGTACATGTACCAACCTGTGTACATGTACCAACCCATGTACATGTACCAACCTATGTTCATGTACCAACCTGTGTACATGTACCAACCTGTGTACTTGTACCAACCTGTGTACATGTACTAACCTGTGTACATGTACCAACCTATGTACATGTACCAACCTATATACATGTACCAACCTATGTACATGTACCAACCTGTGTACATGTACCAACCTGTGTATTATGTTTGCCAACCAATATTATGTGTTTACCTGTATTCTAAAGCTTTCTCACATCTGTTATACCACGGAACTGGAACAAAATTTGGTTCTTGAACTTTGTCATTTTCCATCTAAGCCACGCTAATGCCAAGTGACTGCTCACAAGGTTGTAATACATTCTAATTTTTACATCGTGTTTATTCACAGATTGCACAGTTTTTTGTTACTTTACTCTGAAAAGCCTTAAGTTTCCAGGTGGCTTGCATATGGAATGAACCACATTCCCCTGAGCCTCCGAGAGAATTTTTTAGCTTTCTAGACTATATACACTTTTGAGTAGTTCTATGGCTCATTATGGCAATGGTGCATGCATGAGACTGCCACTTCATGGGGTAGAAACCTGCAACTTACAGTGGGTGTGACCACAAGTTTGCTCATTTCTTTGTCCTCACTCTCCTAAATTCTGGCTACACCCCTGAACTAGCCCAACACAAAGAAGTATAAGTCTTTCAATCTAGTATCAATCTTTCATTCAATCCAAAGAAGCTAGCATAGTCAACAGATAACGGGTATACCTTCTTGAAGATTTCATTGATATTCATTACCTCATTATAAACCCTATTTTGAAGGAAAAAGACAATCTCCATGCACAATGCTAATTTACAATCCCATGTCATAACTCACCTATAGTTTCATTTATGGCTCCGAAACTTGGTTATTAGCCAATTTGCGACATACTGGCTTATTGTTAATTTGGAATGCCATGTCAGGAGAAGTACCTCTTAGGATCACTCTATTACCCTTTTTGCTGCTCTAAGTTTGGCTTACACCTCCTTTATAATACATTTCTGATTAATTGGTAACTATACTAGCCGCAAACAAGCCATTTATTTCAAATGTTTTGACCCAATCCAGCGTCTTCATCAGTGAAATAGATTTATCTCACTGATGAAGATGTTGGATTGGGTCGAAACATTTGAAATAAATGAGTAAAATCTGCACTTTAACAACCTTATTGTTGTTTCTATTACAGCACAGGGCTCAGCTACTCTTTACAAAGAAGTTTCAGTACAAGCTCATGAAAGGTCAGCATACAATGAGTCATTTGCCCTCTACCCACATGTTTACATGTCTCGAAAGCATCCTCCTTCAACCTGTACAGCTGCAATTGACAGAGGTGGTTCTGTGGAAGTAGAGATCGTCAAAGTAGTGACTCTTGGACCACCAGAAGCTGGCAAGACTCAACTGAAGAAAGCATTGACGAAGAACGTTGATGAAACTAAAGAAAGCACACCAGTTTCAACTAAGGCAGAAGTAGTTATGGACTGCTTTGTTGAAGAAGGATCAAATTTTGCGTGGCAAAAATTGGATGGCCGTGAGCTTCAAACCATGTTATGTGCCACAATAGAGAATAGAAAGTATGATGTTTCTCTGCCAAATGCAGCACAGAAGGATACAAGTCACTGGAAAAGACAAATACCAATGCCCATAATTGGAGAGAAGCCTGACAATGCTGAACATTTGCTAGAAACAGGTCAAATGTCACTTGATGAAGAGGTAGTATACAGTAGTAGTAGTGAGAGGGGATCTGAAGAGTCTGACGGATACACTGACTTTGAGATAACTAGTGATAGTGAAGAGGAAATCACATCTGACCCTCCAGTTATGAGTACATTTTCTATGTTAAAAGAACGAGTGGTTCGCCGATTCCCCCTCGTATTTGGTGACAATCATTTAAATAAGGTTCGGCTGATCCACATAATTGACAGTGGTGGACAACCAGCCTTCCTTGATTTCCACCCTCTAGTTGCCACCAGCAGAGCCCTCTACCTACTGGTGTACAACTCTCAGGAAGGTCTGCTTGCTTGCCCTGCACTCACGTACCGCAAACCCACTGAGTTCCCCACCAAATCCCTTCCGAATCCATCCCAGACCAATTTGGACATGATCAAAAGGTCCTTGCACTCTCTTCACCACTGCAAGGATAAATTGTTGGAAATGGAAGCAACAATGCAAGACCACCTCGGTGAAAATGTCACCATTGATCCTTCCAATGTGCTCCCAATCATTGTAGTGGGATCTCGAAAGGCCCAGCAGTGTCAAGAGGATCCTTCACATCTGTTGAAGTCACACTGCTGTAGCATCCCAATTTGGGACGACACCCAGTGGAATGTAGTTCTTGTGGATAGTCTCAATCCTTCTTGCAGTGGTGTCGAGGAGTTGCGGGAAAAGATTTCGAAAACTAAATCAAAATTTAAGATCCGTTTTCCCCTTTTGTGGTTCCACTGTCAGCTGATGTTCTGGTCAACTGATGACCCCTCCCTCTCTGTGCTGACATACCACGATCTTCAAGAAATCTGTATGAAGCACAGGCTTGTCTCCTCAGGTGAGGAGTTCCTTGCACTGATAACCACCTTCCACATGCTTGGTCTGTTTGTCTGTTCTGGCATTGATCGCATCAGAGAGGATTCAAACGATTCTGACAGCCTCTACAACTCACCCATCTTCACCAAACCTGATGTTCTCTATCAGCAAATAACAAAAATTCTTGAAATTCCATTCCGTGACCTAGAAAGTCCTAAATCCAATCTTGCAATTGACCAACGAAAGTTGTTCCAAAGTATCCAAAAAGAGGGCATCATCTCAACCAACTCCCTCCATCTGTTGGGAGTCCCAGACACTCTGGGATCATTCACTGGATTCCACTCATACTTGCTGCAGTCTCTGGTGAGGTGGGGATTGGCTGCTCAAGTATCACAAGACCCACTTCAGCTTTTCATTCCATCTGCCCTGCCCACACGTTCTGATGCTCACTGCACTCTAAGTGAGAGCCCTATTCCACAGCTGGCTCTGACCATCATTGGTGAAGAGTTGGATGATTACTACCATCTTCCTCAAGGCCTCTTCCCTCACTTCATAGTTAGCCTCATGAACCACCATGGTGGTGGCTATGAATTGAGGAAGAGCAAAGGAAAGGCCCAACCTCACTGCCGGGATGTTGTTACACTTACCAAAGATGTCTGTCAGGAAACGGAATTCCCCTACACCGTTTGTGCTGTGGACAACATCGACCACATTTCTGTCCACATCATTCCAGTTCTGGAGGATGAATCCAGCCCCCAGTGGTCTTCAGAAGATGTTGCAATCATCATTGAAGACATGAAGCAGTCCATGGAAGAGGCTTATTCCAGGCTGTACCAGAGGTCCACTCAACCCCGAGTGATCCTCTGTTGCCCATGCTCATTTTGCCCTCTTGCTCAACAGAAGAAGCATCTTGCTCAAGTGGACTGTGAGCGACTCACCCTTCACTGTTTGTCACTGGAATGTGACAGACCCTATGCCAAGAAGTGTTCCAGCACAATGGAGGCTATCCTGAAAGAGATCAAAAGTAAGGGATTGAATGTCCAGGATCTCTACCCTAAGTTGTCACACCTTTCTATGTATATAGTCCATACCATCATGTGTGTAATGTCTCAGCAGCTCTGTAGCTTACATTGTAAGTGTAGACGATGAGTGTACACAGAGGTACATTCACTGCAAAGAGTCCATGCAATACATGTATTCCCTCAAATACACAACATTCTATCCACCAACACTTTGTATAATACAGTGCATGTATTTGCAGATTACAATCACCATACTTGTCTATGCTTGAAGCATCCATGTAGCATGCAATGTATTGGACATTAGCTCAACCTCTGAAACAACATGTGATAGTTTCCATCTCAATCTCTCTCTTACAGGGGCACAGGGGAAAACGGAGCCTGTCAAGCTTCCTAGTTCTCCTTCAAAACAAGATTCATGGTCAGTTGTAGCTCCAGTCTTGTGAATAGTTCTTCCTTTACAAAGTAAAGTTGAATTCATTTGGCAATTGGTAGCTATAGTGATGTGTCTACTCCTGTAACAGGCATCATTGTAGATCTTACTTCCAATGACTTCCTTTGTGAACTATAATATGGCAACTCACCATGCCCAGGTTCTGCACTGTCCATAGCATGTTGAATAGACAAGACTGTACGTACTGTCCTAGTATCTATTAGTTTACTGTATGTACAGTATAGACCCTTCACTGTTCCAAGTATAGACCCTTCACTGTTCCAAGTATAGACCCTTCACTGGTCCAAGTATAGACCCTTCACTGTTCCAAGTACAGACCCTTCACTGTTCCAAGTATAGACCCTTCACTGTTCCAAGTACAGACCCTTCACTGTTCCAAGTACCGACCCTTCACTGTTCCAAGTACAGACCCTTCACTGTTCCAAGTATAGACCCTTCACTGGTCCAAGTATAGACCCTTCACTGTTCCAAGTACAGACCCTTCACTGTTCCAAGTATAGACCCTTCACTGTTCCAAGTACAGACCCTTCACTGTTCCAAGTATAGACCCTTCACTGTTCCAAGTACAGACCCTTCACTGTTCCAAGTACAGACCCTTCACTGTTCCAAGTACAGACCCTTCACTGTTCCAAGTACAGACCCTTCACTGTTCCAAGTATAGACCCTTCACTGTTCCAAGTATAGACCCTTCACTGTTCCAAGAACACTCTTACAGCTGCTTCACTATCCTATTGCAGTAGCATTATCATACACTGTCAGGAACACCTTCCATTTAGCAACATACTATTCCATTGTACAAAGAATCAGCCGAGGATACACAAATCTGTGAACCCAAAGAGATGGTAGCTGTACCAGCTGCTGGTCCAATATATGAATTGTTTACTGCAACATTGTTATTTGTTTTGAAGTGAGAAAATAAACTAAGCTAAGCCTTGTCCTTGATCTTGGTTTCGCAATTTGTGAAACTATATTTATAAGGCTGATTCTATATTGGAAAGGTATGTTGCTAAGCAGAAGGTGTTACAGGTGAATGACTTGTCACATCTAGCTGGTACTGCCTAACCCTTCACATTACACTGAATAAACTAATGTGTCCTGTTAACATTCTCTATAACACACTGCATGGTATAACTGGTATTGAAGTTGTCATTTGGTGAAAGATTTGATGTTACCTTGGATCCATTGTAATCAGCTTCTATTGTATACCTGTAGTCCCCCAAGTGAGGGAGATGATGTCCAGTCATCTCATCCCAACTCTTCAAAGAGCCCTGAGCACCAGCATCCAGTGCTGAGCACCCCAAAAGGTATAGTTAACTGTACATTCATCCATTGGCAAGCATAGTACGTACTATCTGTACCCTCACTTAAGCTGTAGTTATTGTGGAAACATTAGTGGCTGTTGACCCTCTAAACTACTGACAGTGCTAGCAAAGTGCATCCCTCAAATGTGTGAAGACCACACTACAGTACAGCCTGTCCACAATCATCATTATAGCAGGGAACCACCAGTCAATGGTGGTCACATGTTGTCTGGTAAAAAGCTGGTAACACATTTTTTACACCGTTGTCAAGCACCCTTATCAAGCACCCTTGTCAAGGCTGGGAATCTTCATACAGAAATGTAAACCTGTAACTGTCAATGGAGGTATCCAATATGTCAGTGATCCAGAGTAAATGTTATATTTACATACATACATGCATACTTACTATAATACTGTATTAATTACATATTATACTATATATATTATAGACTTTATGGAGCATTTTCATGAGGAATTCTTGAAAGAAGGCATAGTTGATGGTCAAATGATTGCTGACAAATTGGCTGATAAGGAAGTTATTCCTAGACCTTTGAAGAACGAGTTAGCTAAAGAAAACAATGAATACAAAGTGGCCTCAGCCATCTTCAACCATGTTAAAAAGCAGGGAGATTACGAGTCTCTTGAAGCACTATGTACCATTATGATGAATGAGGGAGGAATGAAGAAGATGAATAAGTTGGGGAAGAAGATGCTGGATTGCTTGGTAGCAAGTACGTTTACCACTTCTGTCCTGTACATACATAATATTATGTTTCCACACATGGTTTACATGCACAAAGGTAAAAGGTATTTGCATGCGTGACAATAATATGTTTGTCTAAAATATTATGGAGTACGGTAGTACAGTAGTACTCCATATGTATGATTGACACCGAAAAAACATGGCCGCCATACATTAGGCTAAAGCACATTTTCGCCGGAAACGAATGTTATGCAGAACGAAAAGCCTCAAGCGATCTATGAAACGTCCTTTTGTAGGCTTTTAATGTTTCACGATGGTTAATGCACACCTTACCCTAATGGGAAAACAGCAGTTCGTTTCTTACCGAAAAGCCATGAGCCAAGATATGGGCAACTTTTCGTCATCTTGTTATTATTGTTATTACTTTTAAACTAAACGGGCTAGCGATCGCTAGGAAGGTTCTGTAACCTTCAAACTTCATATTTCAACTCAAAATGATAGTGCGGGGTGCCTTTGAGCTAGGGGTCTTTAAGCAGCTAATGTAGTACAGAGTGAGAATTATTTGGATGGGAAAATCCCATACTTAAGAAGAGCCCACCATAATGAATCGGACTAACATAGACTAGGTTTGCGGTCGGCATCCGCCCACCTATAATTAGATTCATTGCTTTTTTATTACATTCATTGCATGTAACTTTAGATTGATAAGGAAAAACATGTCAGCGAAAGGTGAATCGAATCGCTGATTTTGATGGAAGCAGGTTAACAACCGGAAGGTGGATCGACTCGCTGAGTTTGGTCAAAACAGACTAGCAAACGCTGTTCTGAAGTAATGATACAGTATGGTTAGAAGCATTTTGAAGTGATATTGGTGCCTTTTACGACACTATAGCTACAAGATGAAGTAGTTTAAATCCTTCGGAGGCCAAAAAATTAAAAGAACATCTAAATCTTAGACAGCAATGTATGGTTTTGCAACACCAGTACCATTTTAAGATTATATTCTTTTTTTTCGAGCCTTTGTTTCTCTTTGTTTCTAGATGGGTACATTGATTTTGGTTAGATAGCTGCATAGTTTCAGTTACTTTATCTTACAATTTAGCAGGATTGCGTTCCTTCTCAACTGCAGTGGAAACTTTCTGTTACAGCTTCTATTCGAACAACCATAATGATTATTCCTCTTTAAAGGAAAAACTGCTCAAACAAGTGTGTATAAAAACCATTTAAAAATGGTGAAGAGAATGTAGGATTGACGTAGGACTATGCAAAAAGGGATCCTCCAAAAACCCTTGGAACAAAGGGAAGTTGCAAAAGCGGTACAGGGCTATGTGGGCAAAGAGCTAGACGAGCACTGTGCAAATTCCACATCCCGCAGCACATATATATGTATGCAATGTGTTGCACATGCGGGATGTAGGAATTTGCACAGTGTTCATTTAGCCCTATGCCCGTCTTGCCCTTTGCCCACCGAGCCCTGTACCGGTTTTGCAACTTTCCCTTTTTCCAAGGGTTTTTGGAGGATCCCTTTTTGCATAGTCCCACATCAATCCTACATTCTCTTCACCATTTTAAAATGGTTTTTATACACACTTTATATGTATGCATACACAGTCACGCAAATACATGCATGCACGTACACACACACACACACACACACACACACACACACACACACACACACACACATACACACACACACACACACACACACACACACACACACACATGCACACACAACACACTCATGTACGCACATATATGCACACTCATGCATGCAAGCACACACATGCACACACACTCGTGTACACTCATTTACACGAACACACACACACACACACACAATCAAGCCCCAATGACACCAACACATACTCATGTTCATTCCAGTCAATCACGTTTGGTGTATATTCCATCAGAATAGATTGGCATCATTGCAGTAATTTCTTCTCCTTGCAGATAAAGACAACTTTTCTGAATGATATATTTAAATGTCTGTGTGTCTATATAGCATTTATATACATGCCAACTCAAAGCTCACAACTCTTACTAAAGTATAACTGATGTAGTTATGTATAGTAACAAAATTAATACAGTAACAGTTACTATTATTATTACTGGATTATTAAATATGCATTGTAAAAATGGAAATTAAGGTAGGGTACTTTTTGCTGAGCTACATGTACATGTGCTATATATGTGAATGGAGCAGTACCACTAGTCCTGTTGTAGTCTATATATAGTCTTGTTCCCAGCCCCACTTCCGGCCGCCATTTTATTCTCGCCGGGGAGAATGAAATGGCAGCCGGAAGTGGGGCTGGGAACGAGACTAGTTGTAGTCAGGTTTTAACCTGAAAATTGCCGTGCACTTTAATTTTATAGAACCTTGGAAAAGTTAGAGTGTACCAACGTACTAAAGATAATACAGAAATGCCAGGGCTACTTGCAATTGGTAATTTATACTGCTAATGGGTTCCTTTACATGTACACACACTAGGATAGAAGAGCTTACAATAATAGTAGCACCTTACTTATGATTATAAATCTCAAATGATTGTGGTAGGAGTGGGTGGTAGGATACTGTGTTTCTATTAGTGTGAGTGAGGAAGATATACGTTTGTATATAGGTGTGTGGAGATGAAGAGTGGATTAAACTAGTTTGCACAAGGTTTGCTATACATATATAGCACTAGGTGTATGGTAATGGAAATGTGTTGTGTGTATGAGGAGCATGAGGTGTATGAGGTGTATGAGGTGTGTGAGGTGCATGAGGTGCATGAGGTACATGAGGTGCATGAGATACATGAGGTGTATGAGGTGTATGAGGTGCATGAGGTGCATGAGGTGCATGAGGTGCATGAGGTGCATGAGGTGCATGTATGAGGTACATGAGGTGTATGAGGTGCATGAGGTGCATGAGGTGTATGAGGTGCATGAGGTGCATGAGGTGCATGAGGTGCATGAGGTGCATGAGGTACATGAGGTGCATGAGGTACATGAGGTGTATGAGGTGCATGAGCTCGAGGTGCATGAGGTATATGAGGTGCATGAGGTGTATGAGGTGCATGAGGTGCATGAGGTACATGAGGTGCATGAGGTGCATGAGGTACATGAGGTACATGAGGTACATGAGGTGCATGAGGTGCATGAGGTGCATGAGGTACATGAGGTGTATGAGGTACATGAGGTGCATGAGGTCCATGAGGTGCATGAGGTGCATGAGGAGCATGAGGTGCATGAGGTGCATGAGGTGTATGAGGTGCATGAGGTGCATGAGATGCATGAGGTGCATGAGGTGCATGAGGTACATGAGGTGTATGAGGTGTATGAGGTGCATGTGACATGATAGTCTTTGTCACTGATGTACTGTTGGTCCATCTTCTCCACGACTAGACATGAACAAGGAGTTTGAAGACCGTCCTCTTTCCAGCTCCCAAGCATCTGCTTCAGAACACAACTGTTATAAGTGTATATTCATAGATCTACCCTGATAGCCATTAAATTTCCTATTTGACTATATATTGTATAATATTTCTATGTTACATTTGTTTTACCAGATATAACGTATGGCAATTACAATCCTGGATGTGATAATTTAAATCTTCATAAAATTAATAATTATAATTGAAATGGTAAATGTACACTTATAGTGACAACATGAGAAATGGTAAATTCCTTAAAAAGTGTTGACAGGGAATGATAACTTAGTCCGCAATGTTGACGAGACTATAGATCCTGTACTGAGGGTGGAGAAGGGAAAGATGGATGATACTAGCACCTAAACACAAGGAAGATATAACAAAATATTTCTGAGGAAAACCCTGATGAGTGCCTACCACAGTGTAATGTACACGTGAACACACATATGTACATGTGCGCGCATGCGCATGCACACACACACACACACACACACACACACACACACACACACACACACACACACACACACACACACACACACACAACACTAGACAAAGCACATGAGGGACTGATAAGCACAAGCAAGCAGTACACTGAGTATGTAAGCACTTTACAATGTGGTTGGTGGTGATCATTCAGTGTCCGAGGGCCTTACAAACTGTCCGTGTAACACAGCTTGCATAGCTGTCCACACAGTAGAGGACAAGGTCTGCTATACTATATAACAGCACAGGGAGACATTCACAGATGTGGTATAGTATTGTGTGGTTGGGTGGGAATACAACACTTCAAACAATGGGATACAGAATTTAGGTTCCCATGGAAACACAGGAGAATAGCCAGCTCATCAACCGCCAACAGTTGACATATGATGCAACATCTTTGGACACTGGAAAAAAAAACCATATACCCTGACGAGCTGTACATATTACAATTATAACCATAGAGTATTAACATGTAACAACAGGTTGGAAATCATGTTCCAAATCCCACTCTGATAACATCGCGATGGGAGCGAGACTGGGAAGGAGAGTGTTTTGAAGGGGCGGATCCGATGTTGTAGAGTCTATGATCCAACATACCGAGGTACGTGTCCTAGTGTTAGTCATTGTTTGTCTCAGCATGCCCAGGGGGAGCGGATTTCGAATGTATTTACAGTATTTTGTAACACGTACATCAGCTATCTGTTTGAAAGTGCCCAACGCTTACAAAAGTGTACAACGCTTAGTAAATGCCCAACGCTTACAAAGTGCCCAACGCTTACAAAGTGCCCAACGCTTACAAAATGCCCAACGCTTACAAACTACCCAACGCTTACAAAGTGCCCAACGCTTACAAAATGCCCAACGCTTACAAAATGCCCAACGCTTACAAAATGCCCAACGCTTACAAACTACCCAACGCTTATAAAATGCCCAACGCTTACAAAGTGTACAACGCTTACAAAGTGCCCAACGCTTACAAAGTGTACAACGCTTACAAAATGCCCAACGCTTACAAACTACCCAACGCTTATAAAATGCCCAACGCTTACAAAGTGTACAACGCTTACAAAGTGCCCAACGCTTACAAAGTGTACAACGCTTACAAAATGCCCAACGCATACAAAATGCCCAACGCTTACAAAATGCCCAACGCTTACAAAGTGCCCAACGCTTACAAAATGCCCAACGCTTACAAAATGCCCAACGCTTACAAAATGCCCAACGCTTACAAAATGCCCAACGCTTACAAAATGCCCAACGCTTACAAAATGCCCAACTCTTACAAAATGCCCAGCGCTTTTACAAAATGCCCAACGCTTACAAACTACCCAACGCTTACAGAATGCCCAACGCTTACTCAGTGTACAACGCTTACAAAGTGTACAACGCTTTCAAAGTGTACAACGCTTACAAACTGCCCAACACTTTAAACGGTTTCGACGTATCAATGCCCAACGCTTACAAATGCCTCAACGCTTGCAAAGTGTACAACGCTTACAAAGTGTACAACGCTTACAAAATGACCAACTCCATTCTTATAACCACCCCAATTCTTTCAGAAATGAGATTGTTCTCTATTTCAAAAAGTTTAATTAAATTTGTAATTTCATTGTTAATTATATGTGTCTTTGTGTCACTTACTACATATTATGTAATAAATCCTTCTTGCATGTCCTGTCATTAAGTTGTTAGCTTCTATAGTTGTTTTATTTAATATCTCTTGATTGTTTTCTTGTTTGATTTTCATCTATAGTATACATGTTACCTTTTGTGATTGTAGTAATGCATTGTAAACTAGGTCCCCTATTTATACCAACTTATAGCTGACAGGGCAACCTCTTTTTTGAACATTGACATTGACATTGACATAACCAATGACATAAGCTCCCACATGAACCAATGACATAAGCTCCCACATGAGCTTATGTCATTGGCTAGAAGAATGGTGTGCCCGGGTGTGCCGGTAATAGTAGTCAAAACAATAGATTATTGGGCTTGAGTAGATTCGTTTCGAACAAGTACACCAATCGTCGCGTCGAGTGGGTTGGCAGGGGGGGGGGTGGGGTAACGCGTCCATAACTGAATTCCGTAAACTCCATTTATTTATCAGAGTGGCTATTCGTCTGGAATTCTTTCACCATCAATGCATACACAAGATGTTAGAATGTTGCATAACATTGCATAACAGTTTGGGTTAGGGTTATAGGGTTAGGTTTGGGGTTGGGATTACATTGTGTAATTTCTGCCGGATCTTTATCTACTATATGCCCAATGCTTACAAAATTTATAATGATGTATAGTGGGGTAGATACGTATCTCTATGTTGAAGGATTTCTGTACAGCATGAATTGAGGGCTACATATACTTTGATTCATGCAGCTATACTATTCCTAGACCATTTGAAATGCTCCTTATACCTAATAGCACATTTGTCAAGCTGATGCAATCGTCAAATTTCAATGAAATTACAATTGCAGTAGACTGTGAGTTAACATTATAATTTACTCAATAATATTAAATTTGTATACTTATTCACGATAAATTGTTGATCTAAAGCAATACTACAAGTATTTTAATGACATTAGAGTTTGTTTGTATGCTAAAAGTCAAATTAAATGTGACTGTCCGGCTAATCCTAGTACGTAGTTAAAATCAAGACTTAGTGCACTTTGGACATTTCCAGATGGCCTTTGCTGATGGCATTCTTTTGAGTCCACTGCAACGCAAGTGATACCATTCCTCACATAGGCTGCATGCCACCCAGTGCTCTACCTGTGCAGTTTCTTCTTGCCATTTTCCTCCACACTTTGAGCACACGTCCTCGCTTGCTATGTTATATCGAGCAGGATCTAAATATGATAATTTATGTACATACATATGTGTGTTTATTTTATTCTTACATGTACGTATATATGTAGGTCTGGGGATGCTTACCTTCAGAGGTAGTTCCTACTTCCAATAATCCCTTTATTGTACCCATTGCCTCCTTCCTGCGCTGTTCCCTTTCTGCAGAATGGAAACCAAATTGGCATGTACCTTATTTAATTACTGATCTGCATGCCACAAATAGCTACCAAAGGTTATTACACTGTACAGTCATGTGGCTTGATACCATTGATATTCCATGACAGTGATGTATGGTATGCATG
>CAUJGJ010000003.1:837843-845343 GCA_963170055.1 Halisarca cf. caerulea
TAGCTGGACACACTATTATTGTTAGACTTACTGGAATATTGGACTTTGTTGGGGTCGGCAGGTTCCAAGTCATCTTTACTATCACTATCTTCTATAAGCATGCATGAAATCAGAAACAAAGCATTGATAATTGAAATCTATTGAATACCCTAAATCATG
The DNA here is from genome assembly GCA_963170055.1 of Halisarca cf. caerulea. Taxonomy (NCBI): domain Eukaryota; kingdom Metazoa; phylum Porifera; class Demospongiae; order Chondrillida; family Halisarcidae; genus Halisarca; species Halisarca cf. caerulea. Next base: position 838,003 of record CAUJGJ010000003.1, read on the forward strand.
AAAGGATTGCTATTGTGGGTTGAAATTGCTTTGTGTAATGTGTCTTCATCATGACACTATTATAATAAGTTCTACTTCATTCTTTTACTGTGGAATCTATGAATTTGCAATGTTTTAAGCACAAGATATTGTGAGTAGCACCAAGTCACAATCTATTACATATGCAAATTGAATATGATTTATAATGCATAATCTAATCTTGCATGCATGCATGATTGCTTTATGCAAACCTACCACTGTATTCGTCCCCCTTAAAGCTTCTACTCTTTCCTTTTCCAGTCTTTGTTTGTCTCTGTGTAACTAATCAGTTGACATGTGTATAATGCATCATGTAACAGCATGTTAAATTGTATTATATATTATAATTATGTAATATAAATACAAGCATTCTAATACATACGTAAGTACAGTATATTATAATATCTTTAGTCAGGGTTTTATCTGGGGTTGAATTGTTGGGGGCAAAGCAAAGCATAGTGATGTAAAGGGGACAGATATGTATGCATGAGGAATCATAGCAGTCTATGCTGGGGGAGGGCGTATGCTCCCCCAGGGAATTTTTTAAACTTTTTTAGGCCTCATAAGGGTATCTGAGGTTGTTTTAGGTCACTTAAAGCGGTTTCTTAATACAGTACATGGATCGGTCTGTTGCATTTGTGCATGTCTGTTATAGCTAGGATAAAATCTCTAGGGGCTGGGGTGACACATACTAGTACATGCACACATGCCACAAGCCTGCATGTGTGTTCAAAGTTTACCCTTTATGAATGGATTTGGGATCAATTCATGACAGTGTTCATTCACAAAAATGAAGGCTGCATAGGTTTATTTTTGGGGGGAACCTTACTGCTTGGAGGGAGGAGGGAATCATACCCAGGGCCCCCCTGATAAAACCCTGTTAGTGTGCAATCACATTTCATGTACTTTACATACGTATTTCACCAGAATGGTGTTTTTGGATATCTGCCTCCTCACCTCCACTAGTGATGTACGTAATATACCGGTTTCTGTATGCAGTGATTATTGCTACTGTAGTCTGTACTGTGCAGTGACTTGTAGTTAGCATTTCACATACGTACTGTACATGCTAGTACGTACGTATGTATTGTACACACTTCCTAGTTCTAAATCTTTTCCGATCCTATTTGCATGTGTACTACAGTATCTTTCAATTCCCTGTTAGTGCTCTTGTTTTACTCAACAGCTGTCAATAGGATAGTCATGAATACCCTCACGTGCCTATTTTAGTCTTATCAATGTGCAATCAATTGTGCTTGCTGCATGTGCAATGTCATAGTTGGCCTTACTTTGCATTGACACACTTGAACTCCCTTGTGGAAGGCTTGAGCTTGGAGTGGCATCACCTATTGCGTGTGTGAATACATATTATCCATAATATGATCATAATAATATGGTTATGCAAATATCGTATAGCATTGTTATTTACGTAAATTAAATGTTGTGTGCATGTAGTCTGTATCCCTAACATACATCTGCATACATATGCATGCACACTATGTGTGTGTGTGTGTTTGTGTATGTGTGTGTGTGTGTGTGTGTGTGTGTGTGTGTGTGTGTGTGTACGTGTGTGTGTGTGTGTGTGTGTGTGTGTCACAGTGTGTGTGTGCGTGAAAACCATTTTTGCTACTCGCCATGTTTTCTGTGCACAATGTAACTATGGTACTATGACAGGTATTCACTACATGCATGTAAATATTTTTATACTTTGTCCTCTCTTCCGCTTTCGTCTCCGTGTTTCCCTCATTTCAAGCCGGCTTTTTATATGGTCCCTGGTCTCTGTGTAATAGGGAATTGTTATGTTTCATGCACATGCATGGAAATTTAAAGATAAATGCAGAGTTCAGACAATTATTAGCTAGTGCTGATGTCATGTGAATTTCTAAAGGATCACCTGCTTGTAATAACCACTACATACGTACATATGTACAAGCATTCTGTACCTTGAGACAGGCTCTCAATGAACTCGTCAGGAATGTCCTTGTATGGTATACATGCACAACTCATTGGCGTGCTGCTGTTGTCCCTCACAATAACATTCCTGGTCATGCCCACTTTCAGAAAATATTGGGTAGCACGGCTTTTACACCCTTGCCTATTCCGGATGAGTGTCCTCATCAGGGATTCTTCTATGTGGGCAATGTGGTATTCATCCAGCAGGGATAGAAGGGCGGGAATCCGGATTCCCATTCCCTCTATTTGCCCTTCAGGTTTGTGATAGGACACTGCTGGATTTACAACTGTTAAAATCTGTATTTGAGGTAAATTCACTTTTATAAATTACAATATTTCAATTAGACTAATGAAGTGTATGAACATGTTTAAATTTTAAAGTTAATGTTGTCCGGTCTTACCTCACTTGTCACTGCCAATTGTGACAATTGTGTCAAATATCTCCCCAAAGGGATTTCCTGGGGTCTCCTTATCATTTGATATGTACAAATGCATGGTGCCATTTCCTTTACAAAAAACTCCCTTACAGATGTCTCCTCCCCATCGATGTGCACTTTACTAGCAATCTGTGCACAAATAGAGCTACAAATGTGCACGTAATCTACATTGATTATTCACTTTTATTATAATGAAATACCAGTACCTGTATGGTTAGCCACAAAAGTCTGGCATATCCAACAGCCAACCTTTCATCAATGGTGTTGGCTGTTGCTTCCATAATGAAGTCTTTGATAGGGTGGAGATGGGAAGGCGGTAAAACTTCCAGCTTGTGGCCCATCTTCAAGCAGCTACGCAGTGCCCCAAATAACTTTGGCTTCATTGTATTGATCTCTTCCACGGCATCAAGATCAAATGATAAGTCATGGAGAAAGGGGATTAGAGTGGCCCTTGCTAGGTACCTACAATGTACGTACATTGTACATATTTGTATTATCGGATGTCCCAGCTTCTACATACATCCGTGGTGTAATGTTAACTGTTATAAGGGCTGCCAGTGTGTAAATATGTTTGCATGTACAAGGTACATTGTATGTGTACACGTACCTTTCTTCCTCTTGGGCTAGTGCCTGTACAATGAAGTCATTAGCACACACCACTGGGACCGTTCTGGTTGCACTATAGTCATTCGGGATGATCCAATGATCCCACCACCAAAACAGCTAGTTCATGAGCAGGGTCTTCAATTGTTTGATGTCAGAAGGATCATCATATACAAATGGTAACCCTGACCATAGCATACGATTCAACTGTGCATCAGTGATGTCCTTGATGATTCTTGCTCTCTGTCCAACTGCTGCCACACACACCTCCGAAGAAATTGTTTTGCCTCTGTTCTTCGAGCCAAAGGCAATGGGCGTGTAGCAATTACCATAAATCTTGATGACATTCTCGTACATCAAGGACAATATGGTGGCACCTGCAGATACAGAAAAATATTATGCAATATAGAACTTCAGATATTGTATGCATGTAAACCATACTAAACATGCCTGACATATTATGTGTATACAGTGGAACCTGCTTAATCTAGCACCTTATAAACCAGCTGCAGGCAAGATTCTTTGGCACCGGCCATTACTTTTTACAATACGTACAAACTGACACTATAATCCAGCAACCTGCTATTCTAGCAACTGTTTTTCATTTCCCAATGGGTGCCAATTATATACAGGGACCACTGTATATTAATACACACACACACACACACACACACACACACACGTGCATGCGCGTGCACATGCACACACAATGTCATGATTGTAAGCATACAAGCGTACATAGATGTATGTATGTACATACACACTTACTATGTCATGTATACAATGAAAATTATTGTGTAGGTTTGTGTATAGTACCATGATATATGCTTTAAAAATGCAAAGATTGCTACAATCCAAGATCTACAGATGTTTGACCACTACAACTTAAAGCGTATTATGGTATATTGAAGCCCATACATGTGCGCATGTCGATACGTTATGCATGCACAAACAACACGCTCATACACTCACTTAATAGGAAGAGGGAACTCATAACATTTTTCCCCAGGCACATGCTCAAAAGTCGTACAACTCTTTTGAGCGACACTTTGTGAACAGGCGTTTCCACAGTTGGTGGTAGTGTTAAGCCTACTGCTTCAAGAATACCTGCAGTAGCAAAAGATTTCGATAACCACGTAATGCTACTGTAATGTTTAATTTATGCATTCAAGTATCATAATGATTCTATTTCTCAGTTTACCTGGTATCATTATTGGTGGATTATCCACTGGTTGGCCGCTACTGTCTAGCATGAGATCTTTGTCAAACACGAAAATGTCTTTTCCAGGTTGCTTTCCTAAGCAAACAACGGCCAATTTTTGCTCGTCTGAACTAGATAAACAAGTTTATGAGCATGCAGTTACATCAAGAATTTTGGTATTTTCTGTTGCTTATATATACAAATCTTTTTCTGTACTGTACTTACCCTTGCTCACTATATTCATCTAATAGGTCCATTGCTAGTTCCTTTAGTTTGGCTTTGGTAACATTTAGCATTGGATGCCCATTTTCCAGAGCCAGCTGTAGGACCTTGTTCAGCTTATCACCATTTCCACTATTTAGTGTGGACTCCGGCACAAAGCATTCTCTATACAAAATGTACGATCATCGTCACTGTCAACTCACTTCAGTCCCTGCACTCTATTGTAACATGGTAGTCACTCACCCAATCTCCACCCTACCAGAAGACTTCTGCTTTACTTCAAGAATGAACCCCTTTAATTCTTGTAGAGGGCAGCCATTGGGGGGAATCACTTCCGACACTATCCTAAGACTAATGTTTCCAACTCTCTTCTTTTCCTGCTTTTCACAATAGTATAGCAAGGCGTTTTCATGGTCAATCTCAAAGCCCATTCTGCAGCTACGATTTTACTATGATCACTGTAAGATCTACTACAACTGTTTGTTTCTGTGGATATTTTCCTTTTTATACACAATGTACACCATGTGGTGGAGTGTCCATAATTAGTTTGTGTCAATAGTAAATGAAGCAAACACTGAAAAGTGTACAATATGTATAATATGGTGGGTAGTGTATGCCATGTCATGTACAAATGTTATCATGTTGCATGATATTTAACCCTTAGGCCTATTACAATAATAATAATAAATTGATACTGAATTTAGGGTCTGGTTATAGTTTCTTTGGCAGGATAGGCCTTTTCCCTCGCTCGTGACATCTACTGGTGTATGCATTTCTTCTTGTTACCATGCGATGTAAATAAAAAATGTGGTGGGCTTTGGTCATTGAGCAAACAATGTTCCTAAATCTTCCTGCCCAAATAAACGTCTGCTCCCCTGCCTGTGTGTTGTACTTGGGATGTTGTACTTTGAATGGCTCCGGATTATATTTCTCCCTGCATGTCTTGCCAATATGATTTGCAAAATGGAATTTGTCTATGATCTTTTCAACATTAAGCCAAGCCGTGTCCAAGGGGGGTGGGAGAGGGAGGGGATGTTGTGCAACACGTAGTTTGTCAAGGTTGCACATGTTGTCATAAGCCAAGGTTATCTTGGGTGTGGGTGTAGGTATGGTGGCCAGCCAGTGGAGTAAAATGAAAAAAACCTGACTAGGAGACTCGGATCTGTAGGGAAGACAAAAAATAAGCATGCGATATGTATGTATGCATTCATCTGTGTTCTTTGTATAATAGGTACTGACTTATATAGTGGTTGCCACATGTCTATGTGTCCTCCTGCTCTGACAATAAATTGATGCCCTCTTGACCACTTCCGCAGCTTTTTAGGCTCACCCACATCCTTTGAACAAAGGGTATCAGTGGCCTCACTATTCGTCAGCATGTCTGGGTGCTGAGAAATTAACTTGTCTATACCTGTTAAGGTACGTATATGAGAAACATTTAAAAGTATATGTGTACACATTGTACATTACTGACCTTGGTTGGTGGCAGCAGATTGCCCCACATTACTCTCTGGAAGTGAATCCAACACTTTCTCAACTAAGGTGAAATCCTGTTCACTTACAGTTGCATCACTGTTGGCATCCTCGTGATCTTCATTCTCTTCCACACATACCCCTAAATGTTTTATGTACTAGCATTGTTGTGTGGCTCTCTCTACACTGGGAATGTGATACACCCACCTGTTTTGCAGTACTTTAGAAATCCGCGAAGGTCAGTAGGGAAATCAGGATTCATACTGTGAAGAAGTTCACAGTGTTCTTTGCAGAAGGCCATTCGAGCATCAGGAGCATTGGTGCAAACATCCGGTAATGACAGGTGAGGGATCCCCAGCACTGCATTCTGTATTTATTATGTATATTATGTTTAAGAGTATAAGGATCTATTTTTACTATTACACCACGGAGCATGTAACTGTTATGCTGTCATAACTCATACGTATGTACATAGATACATACTGTGATTGTGTATAAACATACATACCTTGCACTTGTACATGCAATGCGGGAATGTTAATGACCATATTCCATCTGTAACCCACAAACGGCCACAGCCTATTTGCATTTGTAACATACATACTATTAGGATAAATCAGTGAAAGAGTTGTAATTACGTACATATGTGTCAACCAACCTCTGTCACGGCATGTTTCACTACAGCTTGTGTGTGGGTAGATTGTGTAGCGTCTGATTTCAGCCAGTCTCTCCATATGCCTTTCCCGATCAGCATCAGAAAAGTAGATACATTCCCGTACAAGTCCATTGGATCGAATGTCGTCCTCTATCTCACCATTGTAAAAAGAATTAGCTGTGTTTTTAGGTGTCAGCTCTGGACAGGCATACGTACATACACAGTATTATTTAACATTATGCAGTATTCCACATTCAATAGATACATACATAGATACACTGTGATTGTGACATTACGTGCAATTACATATGTATGTATCCATATGCTCCTTGGCCATATGGTACTTACCAGAGCCTATGGGCAATGAGAAGGTGTCATTGTAGGCCTCACAGAATCCTTGAAAGGACACCCATGCATGATTACTATAGAGAGGAAGAGAACCCTATAAGGCTTATAACTATATCCATTAACCCTTTGTTTAGTAATAATAATTATTGTACGTTTGCTGTTTTTCTAAATTTAGGAACTCACGCTAGGCTGCACTGTAATTCCAGAAGAGTCCTACTAAAGTACATGGTGTCAGACACCTCCACCAGGTCTCGTGCAGTGTCATAGTATGTAAAACCATCTGTACTGTTGCCAAAGTGTGCATACCTATACATCAAATTGCAGCCTTTGCATCTTTGCGTATACTTCTGTCCTTCAGATGCCCCCGACATGGTGTATACGACAACATTTGTTCTGTGGCTGGATGTTAGTGGTTTATTACATTTAATGCA
>CAUJGJ010000003.1:850343-857843 GCA_963170055.1 Halisarca cf. caerulea
TATGCAATGCACATGTATCATCATAGACCCAAATTGATTGAGTTGTCATGACAGCTAGGATGACAATGGTGTTAATTGGGTTTGAGTATCTATGGTGTAACATTGTACATTGTGACAATACGTTGTGTAGTAAGCGCAATTGTATGGAATACGGATAGCACTCAAAATTTTTCATGGTCGAATATGTTGCATTGTATCACAGTTGAGGCTGTACAAAAAGAGATGCGTCACAAAGATTTGTATCAGGAACAAAACGTACCAAGGAGCCGAGTCGATATAAATCACAGATAGCAAATCGCCACTTGAGGGGGTCGTATAGCGCTTGTCATGGAAGTAAATTCCTTAAAATGATACAAACGGTTCTTACCTTGCTCAGAAAAATCGACTTCCTTGGACTGTGTGCGCTGTAACAGCAAATGAAGCCGATAAATCTCAGAACAGGCGGCCCGGGTCTTCTCGACGTTCACGATACTACAAGTAGATCTCAGCTCTCCATAGTCGGGTCCCAGATGGAGAATCACTAGTCGGATACTCTGAACTTTCACATCATCTGAGTAAAAGCCTCTCACGTCATCAAAACCTGGAAAAATTAGCAGGAGCATACGCGCGCGGTGGCCATTTTCGTTGTTGAGTCGCAAGTTCCACTTCAAAAACTGGATCTCAAAGTAAGAGTCGCGGTCGTCGTGTTTGCACGTGTTTGCTTCTCTCGGGCAGGACTGAGCGCTAGTTGTCATTTTCCTCTTTTGACGCTGGAACTATTATATCTGTATTTTCACTGCTTCAGAAACAAGATTTATCTGTAACCAGTTGTCCGAATTCCACTGACGTCCGCTTATCGTGAACAGAACACGTGATGTGATGGCTCACTGAGGAGTGCTTCAAGCATGGACCCTACAACAACTGCAGTAGACCTCAAATGGTGGACTAAACGGTACGTCGTCCTAGCTGTAGTATTGCATGTACTGGTGACTATTCCTGTACGGCGGATGATAGATGATATTTGTAGTTTTGGATAACTTCAGTGAAACTTGGTTGGTAGTTACCTGGCCACCTTGCTCTCTTTCTTCCTCGTCTGCAGTACTTGAAGCTGTGCATCACTGATAGTAGGTACTTCTCGTGACAATAAGTACTTGTTTAGTTTGTCCTTGATAGTCCTCACTAACCAAGTTCCCCTGTATTTCATCCTCTCATGTATTCCTTGTGTGCACTCATTGTCAATAGTACATGTGCATATGTCCAAGTAGATACTGATACTCACCAGATAACCACCACACACAGACATGTGTACATGTGTGTTCCTGTGAGTACAGAAGTGTACATTTGTATGCGTTTGGGCTTGTGTGTGTGTGTGTGTGTGTGTGTGTGTGTGTGTTTGTGTGTGTGTGTGTGTGTGTGTGTGTGTGTGTGTGTGTGTGTGTGTGTGTGTGTGGACATACATGGGTACTAGTGTTGCCACGATAATCACGATACACGGTATATCACAATATGTTCTCCAGACGATACGATACACTAAAGACACTGCATGTCATGATACAGCTGCCATGTACACATCTCCAGTAGGTTGTCCTGCTGGGCCTGCAATGCTAGTACATTTGACCTTTGTTAGCAAGCACACTATTGTGGCTTCACAGTCCCAATACCTCACACCCACAGTTAATCAGTCAATCAATTGCAATCAGAATAGGTTAATTAATTGAGCTTAATCCACACAGTATACTGGAATGCTCAGAGATGTCATCCTTTGGCAGTCTCTTATATAGAGAACTGGGTTGTTGTCAGATGTGTACTTGGCTTGCACTTGAACAGGTAAACTACGAATATTGCCTTTGATAACTCTGACTGCACCTATTTTGCAGTGTGCTGATATCGTGATGTGTCGTGATACATGACTAGATAATAAAACATTATCGTGATACACTTTTAGCAGTGTCGTGGCAACACTAATGTGTACATGTATGCACACCAGTTGTGTTGGTATTTCCATGTGTGACTCAGTACCACGTAGTGTACACATACCAACTGCAATACAACACATAAGTTTATGACTACATACACAAGAATACAAACCTCACAGACCTTTTTACATGTTGGTCATTGTTGTGTTCACATGTGTGCACTATCAGGTATGTATGTACATATACATAATGTACCTCTCAACCATGTACATCCTAAATGATCTTCAGTACACTCCTGCATTTAGTAATCATGATATACACTCATACTGAGTAGTGTGCCTTAAAGTATGAAGTGCTCAGTTTTTTGAGCTGTTCATTACCTACACTACGTATGTAAAGTAATTGTTTGTTGTAGCCAGTTTTACTGGTTAAAACTACTGAAACACAGGTAACCAAATATTTGATCTGATCTGATAATCTGTACTAAAGTCAGAAGTTACATTTGACATGTCTCCTTCAGTTTTATGCTGATGCCCGTATGGTGCTCTGCTCTCAACACAGAGTACACAGCGTGCCTTGAGCCTCTCTATCCCTGAGCCATTGATATGGCAACAGTGACAGCACTGTTTTAAGATGCCATAAGCAGATCTTGTACTTTGACCGCCTCTTCTTAGGTACGTATCTGAATGGGACAAACAGGCTATAGTTTGACTTTTAACAATCGATGTGTCACGTTGTGTGGTCATTTGGCAGAAAATCTTGCTACTCTAGCGCATTTGTCAACTTGTTCAAGGGAATGTGGCCACTGTGGTGTACTTTGTGTCACAGAAGTTGTGTGCATTTAATACAAAGTGTCACAAATTCTCACAAAGCTGTGCATGTGTGGAAAGATCGGGTGCTCTGCTATACAAGAACTCCCGGTCACTCAATATAGATTCAATTCTTATGAATATGCAACTTACCAAGTCACGAGTCACGTGCAGAGATCATGGGTGGTATCTGGCAGCATTCTAATACTGCCCAACTTGTTTGTCTGGAGTGTGGACAGTATTGTTCATTGCACTCTGTTGAGTGGTTCAGTCTCCATTGCTGTACATACGTACGTGTAGATGTCTGCTGCAAATGCACCCACTCGGCTGCATGGTTAGTCAGTCTACCCCGTAGCCTTGTTTTGGCAGGGTGGTCAACACAGGTGTCTATGCAATACTTTAGTATGTATTTATTATTCCACATTTGTGTACGTATGTTATATAACCTTCATCTGTTGGTGTTGAGGTGGTATGCAGAACACATGTCTATCACAGGCTGCCTTTGTAACTCACAGTTTGGTTGTTTCACGTGATATATAATCCCTACATCATTGTCTATGGTTTCTGTGGTTGTACATAGATCTTATGGCCTACATGGAGTGGTTGGTTGCAAGCATGCATGCAATATAGCAATATGGCTGGCTTTGGTCAGTCACACTCAGTGTGAGACCTCTTTCAATAGTGTTTTAAGTACGTGTACTTAAGGTATAGTTTCAGTTGAAGTACATATATAACGTAGGGTGATTTGGTCTGTGTGCCACGCATTGGTCCAGTTCAGTTGGTGTCTACACCAGTTTTGCTACCATTTGCTTCGTTCAGGCACTCTGTATCTGTCTCCTTCCTACTCTGTTACCACTGGTAGCTAGAGGAGATTGGGGTCAGTCATTGTTTTGTACGCATACATGAAAAGCAGCACATACATACGGTACTTCCCATAGTAATTTTAACAAATGTTATGACAAACGAATGAGCGAAGGAATGAGTGAACTTGTTTGTTTACTTGTGTATTTCCTGTGAGGTCACCTCCTACTTACGTGTACAATGTGGTGTACACTGCCCGGGTATGTGCCTTTGGTGCTATTTGGTCTGCCCTCTTGTGGTGCACTGGGTGGCTCCTTACACTTGGTTGATGCTGGGCTCTCTCTTTGGTCCTTACTAAACACACTTTGTGCAAGTTTGTATCAGTCAGTGCTGGTCACAGGCTGTGTGTGGTTTGACAATTGTGCTGTGTGGTCCGGGCGTCTTCCAGGCAGTAATGTACATTCACATACCTGCCGTAATAACACTGTACTTTGAACACCTTCCGGAGTAGTGTGTCCTTGCAGGAGATATTATTGCTGTCTGATACAAGCACTTACAATATTCACAGCTTTGTGATTGGTACATTGCTGTACATGCAGGTATGCTCTTGAGGGTTATAGGTTGCTGGTTGTTGCAGTGGTATGGCATGTTGCTATTCATTTCACTGCTGAAGTTTCTATGATGCAGTTACAGTGTGCTATGACGCCGGTTTAGATGGTGTGGTGTGTAGATTGGCCTTGTGTGCAGGTTGGTGTGGCTAAGGGAATATACCTGCAGTAGAACCTCTCATATCCGGGCAGTTTGGGACCAAGGGGTGCCCGTAATTGTGAAAGTGCCCGTAAGTATGAATCCTCCAGTACCTACAGTATGTGGACTTTGAGACATTCAACACTTTAAATATTCTTTTCTTCTTTAATTTCCTTTAAGCAGTGACAAGTGGATGCTTTCTACCAGTGGTTTACCTGATATTACGCATGCACACACACCACATGGTACAGCTATAGACCCATAATGTAGTCCACATTAGTACTGATATTAGGAGTACATGCACAACACTGCCCGGTTGAGTGAGGTGCCCGTAACTGCCGGATATGCGAGGTTCTACTGTACTGTTACTGAATTTCATAGGATTTGGCACATGTGTAGTGTGTACGTACATACGAACCCATGTGTGTACATACAGACCTACTCCTACCACCTGTGTTTTGTGTACATACGGACCTACTCCTACCACCTATGTAGTGTGTACATACGGACCTACTCCTACCACCTGTGTAGTGTGTACATACAGACCTACTCCTACCACCTGTGTAGTGTGTACATACGGACCTACTCCTACCACCTGTGTAGTGTGTACATACGGACCTACTCCTACCACTTGTGTAGTGTGTACATACGGACCTACTCCTACCACCTGTGTAGTGTGTACATACGGACCTACTCCTACCACCTGTGTAGTGTGTACATACGGACCTACTCCTACCACCTGTGTAGTGTGTACATACGGACCCACTCCTACCACCTGTGTAGTGTGTACATACGGACCTACTCCTACCACCTGTGTAGTGTGTACATACGGACCTACTCCTACCACCTGTGTAGTGTGTACATACGGACCTACTCCTACCACCTGTGTAGTGTGTACATACGGACCTACTCCTACCACCTGTGTAGTGTGTACATACGGACCTACTCCTACCACCTGTGTAGTGTGTACATACGGACCTACTCCTACCACCTGTGTAGTGTGTACATACGGACCTACTCCTACCACCTGTGTAGTGTGTACATACGGACCTACTCCTACCACCTGTGTAGTGTGTACATACGGACCCACTCCTACCACCTGTGTAGTGTGTACATACGGACCTACTCCTACCACCTGTGTAGTGTGTACATACGGACCTACTCCTACCACCTGTGTAGTGTGTACATACGGACCTACTCCTACCACCTGTGTAGTGTGTACATACGGACCTACTCCTACCACCTGTGTAGTGTGTACATACGGACCTACTCCTACCACCTGTGTAGTGTGTACATATGGACCTACTCCTACCACCTGTGTAGTGTGTACATACGGACCTACTCCTATGACCTGTGTAGTGTGTATATTAGAGCTTGTATTTCCCCAGAACTTCAGTATTCGTCTCTAGAAGTGGTTTTCCTGTGAACTGAAGCATCTGAAATGGCAAAAGTGCAGATTTGTCCAGCAAACCACAGACACACTCCCTTGTAGACCTGTCAACTCATTTCATCTCTTCACTATAGCATTGCTCCGTGCATCCAATCTCACATGCTGTGCAGTTACATATTCAGTGAACCCTCTCTAATCCGACACTCAATGGGGCTTGATAGAAATGTCGGATTAGGAGGTTGTCGGATCACACAGTGACTATTAGCATACTTTAATATGGTGACAGTACACCTCATGATTGCCAGATTAGAGACTCTGAGAATGTCGGATTATAGAGGTCTCACTGTATCTGCAATGACTGAAAGTTAGTATATCACAAATTAAACTCATGCAAGTGCAGTCAGTACCCACATTTCCACACACACACACACACACACACACACACACACACACACACACACACACACACACACACACACACACAGTGTCCACATTTCCAAAGGCTGAGTTCCCATCCTTGTATCCTCCTCTTTGTTGTGAAGCTACATTGCCTGTACAGTACAACAGATGACAGATGATGTCTTGTACATTGTACCAGATATTCCATCCACTCGTTGGTGTCCCCTCCATACACACACATACACAGTGTGGACGTGGTCTATTTGCTCCAAGTGTACTGAACAGTCAGACATTTGTATTCATGTGTGCACTGTTGTTGTGTGAGCAAGACTGAAGGAGTTTGTGTATTGTGTGTATGTGGTACAGATGAGTATGAGCATGTACTTGGATCTGCATACATGTGTACTGCATAATAGCAGTGCAGATTATATCCTCAGGAGGTAATCCTACTGCCAAATTTGCCTCTCATAGTTTTATGGTGTGGTTATATATGATGCATTGAATTCATTTACATTCAAGAAGTTGATTATACACTTAGTCTACTTTTTAAAACACAAATTGGTTATAATTGAAGGGAATGAGGAATGCATACTACAATATACTCAATGACATTACATACTATGCAAAATAAATATAAACAACACAATGAACACTTTCAAAAAACACAATTGAGCCAGCCAATGTAAACAAAAATCAAAATGTCACATTTCTACGTCATCAGATATGCCAAACCATCTATCCCAATCACCTAGGGAAAGACATTCTTGAACAGGTGCATTGCTTGTACCGACATCCATTGCTGAATCAAATCCTTTACTGTGCATTGCATACTCCTTCCTTGGGTTTTGCTCTACCCTCCTAGTTGTAGTACAGTCACTCCACCACAGAGCCACTGCATTGTCTGCTGAAAACTCATTGAGAGGGCACCCTTCAACGTATATCTTTAGTAGGTCACTCAGCATGCTTGTGTTTAGGTTGTTGCTTCTATCAGTCTTTATAACCTTTAAAGAGAAGAATATCTGCTCTACACGGCCATTAGAAAATGGCAGGCTAAAAACAAGCTGACAAACTAACAAAATATTAAGCCAATTTCTGTGGTAAGGGCAGGTGTGCAGTTTATACCAAACAGATCGGTAATCTTCAGTCCCAATATTTATGTGTTTCCTTGCATAAATTGCTATTTCTTCAGTTTCATCCTGCAATGATGATAGATCAGCTCCTTTAGCTTCCAGGGGTAATTTAAAAACTGACACAATGTACTCAAGTGCTTCAGATATCTTGGAAAAGTCACCCACTTCACTGGCATCACGTTGGCTACTCGTCTCGTTAACACAAACCCAGTTTTGAGTATCAGCAAAGACTAAGAGTGACCTAAGTAGAGTCAAATCAGACCATTCAAGTCGTTCTTGAATTTTTTCTTCAATTACTTTCACATCTGCCATTGCTTGTGATGTGCAAA
>CAUJGJ010000003.1:867843-885343 GCA_963170055.1 Halisarca cf. caerulea
CAACCTGGTCATACACACACACACAGGATGGTGGTTGTAGTGGGTTATGTACACACCTGTATACAACCTGGTCAGTTGGGTTGGTTCTGAGCACTGAGTCCTACCACTTCCATGTACACATTGAACAATAGTTGACTTGCAAGTCCTCTACACTAAGCCAGGGTTGTAATGAGTGTGCTGATAACTTGTGTGAATGGTTAACTTGTGCTGTAAGAGAACATGTATAATCATGGCTAGTGTCAGAACTAGACCACCTTTGTCTGTATAATGTCATTCTAATCCTCATTCATGATTTTACCATGTGAAGGAACATAGGAACATATAGCCTCCAGTTTAGAGCTCCCGTCCTGTCCAACATATTGCATGGTACATACTGGTACAGTGGGACCTCTCTAATCTGACACTCTGTGGGGATTGAAAAGAACCTCAAATTAGGAGGTTGTCAGGTTGCAGAGTGACTCTTAGCATACTTCAATATGGTGACTGTATACCTCATCAGATGGTCGGTTAGAGAGAATGTCGGATTACAGAGGTGTCGGATTACAGAGGTTTCACTGTATGTTGTATTTGATGCATGGTGTTCTCAGAACTTTGTAACAGGACTCACTAGCATACTCACCATGCATGCAGATCCACCTTCACCAATCGTACAGGTGCAGTGGATCTCAGGGACAATCATAATGGATGCATTCTACAATGTATTAATGTGTGCTGGGTCCTATCTTGAGAGTGCATAATTGTAAATCACCAACCAAAGCATCTACATCTGTATTCATACACTGCGGCCTCTCATTGTTTGAGATTGTGTTGTGTGAACACTGTTTGATGTTGTGTTTTGTACTAGCTGTTTGATGCTGTGTTGTGTACTGTTTGATGTTGTGTTGTGTACTGTTTGATGTTCTGTTGTTTATGATTGTCAATAACTGCAGTGTTGGTAGAACTGTGTGAGATGGGGATATTAAATCATGAAGAGATTGAGGAAATGAAGAAAATGAAGGGAGACTTGTTGGACAGACTACCAGTGATCCTCTGCAGTAAGGATTCAGAAATCATACCAAAGTTAGCAGAGGTTGTGACAAAACATGGGTACATGTGGCATGGGAAGATACTACTGGGTAAGTTGTGTAGTATTGCCAATGTCTTATTACATACCAATCTATCTGCCATCCCATACTTGATGCTGTGAAGTGTAACTTTTGATGGAGACCATTACATGTACATGTACATGACTGATTGTGTGTACTGTACTGTTGTGGTTGGTTCATGTGTGCATTGACATTTCATGTGTTCAGTACAAATCGTACAAATCTGCACATTCTATGAGCTAAACGGTTTTCAAAAAGTGGTGCTATTCCATACTGGTTTCCAGCAAACCAGGGTGTAGTCCTCATTCATGATTTTACCATGTGAAGGAACATGGGAACATATAGCCACCAGTTTAGAGCTCCCGTCCTGTCCAACATATTGCATGGTACATACTGGTACAGTGAGACCTCTCTAATCTGACACTCTGTGGGGATTGAAAAGAACCTCAAATTAGGAGGTTGTCAGGTTACAGAGTGACTCTTAGCATACTTCAATATGGTGACTGTACCTCATCAGATGGTCGGGTAGAGAGAATGTCGGATTACAGAGGTGTCGGATTACAGAGGTTTCACTGTATGTTGTATTTGATGCATGGTGTTCTCTGAACTTTGTAACAGGACTCACTAGCATACTTGTCATGCATGCAGATCCACCTTCACCAATCCTACAGGTGAAGTGGATCTCAGGGACAATCATAATGGATGCACTCTACAATGTATTCATGTGTGCTGGGTCCTATCTTGAGAGTGGATACTTGTAGATCACCATGCAATCAAAGCATCTACATCTGTATTCATACACTGCGGCCTCTCATTGTTTGAGATTGTGTTGTGAGAATACTGTTTGATGTTGTGTACTGTTTGATGTTGTGTTGTGTACTGTTTGATGTTGTGTTGTGTACTGTTTGATGTTGTGTTGTGTACTGTTTGATGTTGTGTTGTGTACTGTTTGATGTTGTGTTGTGTACTGTTTGGTGATGTGTTGTTTCTGATTGTCAATAACTGCAGTGTTGGTAGAACTGTGTGAGATGGGGATACTAAATCATGAAGAGATTGAGGAAATGAAGAAAATGAAAGGAGACTTGTTGGTCAGACTAGTAGTGATCCTCCGCAGTAAGGATTCAGATATCATAACAAAGTCAGCAGAGGTTGTGACAAAACATGGGCTCACTAAGCATGGGAAGATACTACTGAGTAAGTTGTGTAGTATTGCCAATGTCGAATTATTACATACCAATCTATCTGCCATCCCATATTTGATGCTGTGAAGTGTAACTTTTGATGGAGACCATTACGTGTACATGTGCATGACTGATTGTGTGTACTGCACTGTTGTGGTTGGTTCATGCATGTGTGCATTCACATTTCATGTGTTCAGTACAAATCGTACAAATCTGCACATTCTACGGGCTAAACAGTTTTCAAAAAGTGGTGCTATTACGTACAGGTTTCCAGCAAACCAGGGCATGTTGTGCTGTAACTTGCTTAGTGTTAATTATGCAGTATGCACACACCTTTGTATAAATGTATTCATAGAAGGGTCTTGCTACAAGATGTTGCCTGTCAACGGAGGATTCTTGCACTGCAGTGTCATTGAAAAGTTCCCACTTTGTAATCGTGATACCAATATATTACGATATGTTTACAACTACGATACAATGAAGTTACTATGAATCATGATACAAAGAGATAGCGATTATTCTGTGTTTAGAATCAACCAACATTACAATATCCTTAATAATAAGAATAAAGTGTTGGTATGTGACATATGCATGAGGAGTTCTGCAATTTCTGCTTGCGATTGTGTGAGAGCCATTTAGGGCAAGGCTTGCAGCAAGCATATAGTTTTGCATTTGCAATGAGACTCACAGCAGATTCGTCCTTGGAAACTATACCTCACCGTTGCTATCAATAATGAGGTATAAGAGAGTTAGTAATTCTTGTAACTAGGTGAATGCAGTTTCGTCATTGCTCGTGTATTGGGGTCTGTCCCTTAATACTTCTTAGCAAAATATGCCGTTCCCACTCCTCGTGGTGCTCAGCCCTTTGAACTGAAGTTTCGTACAAATAGAGGGTGCCTCTAGACCATTCTTAACTGTGTCATTGTCCACTTTGCTTAGTTGGAATACTATTATTCCTCACTCGCACGGAAAATATTACTTAGGAAACCTTATGCAGCGAATGAATGAGGTGTAAATATAGAGATGTGCATATTTTCAGAAATGATGGTAAAATATGATTTTATCCTAATCATCATCTGATCGGTATACGATACATTTACCATCACGATACTATGATCGTACTATCACAATGTGATGAAAGGTGATAATGATTGGGATATGATGTGGGAACTATTTTGTGACAAGTACACTGCTCTCTAAAAGTAAGTTAACAGTGACGTCATGTAAAAAATGGTGGTGAATATACCGTACGCGCTCTAATTTGCGCGGGCCTAAACTTTCGCGGTTTTCGCAGATTGGAAGCCATCCGCGAAAGTTTAAATCAGCGAAAAGTTTGAAAGCTTGCGCAGTGATATAAAATGGCCGTCGCAGTGATATAAAATGGCTGTCGCTAAACAGCGCGGGCGGAGCTGTCGACGCCTTGTTGTATTCTTATTAGATCCATGATGATATACCTAATATAGGTGTGAAACAAGGTGTAGGCTTGCCTGCTGTCTTCATTTTGTCTTAGTTTGCGTTCGCATGTGCCTGTAGCTACCTGACGGTGATTGAACAATGTCACCCGATTCGTTCATTTTTGGTTCGCAAATATCCGGACTTTCCAGATTTGGAGCATGTTGTCCCATCAAACATGGTAGATGCTGTTAGAAAAGAAATATGCAACACTTCAGAGGAAGAAACCGCTCACGGCCTGATTGGCTTGGCAATCTTTAGAATTTTAAAGTGCTAATTGCGATCTAGGGTCTACTCAGGTCTATCACTAGTTAACTTGAACAAAAAAACAGAGGCACTGGATGGGGACCCGCGAAAATAAAGACCCGAAAATCGCGAATTTGCGACATCAGCGAAAGTTTAAGCCTGCGAAAATTAGAGCACGTACGGTATATGCTTGAAAAACTACTCAAAATAGTTCTTGAAAATCTAAATTTCAAAAGACATCTAATGTATACTGTATTTGATAGCATTTCTTTCATTTCTGTTGCTAAAGAGCTGGTTTGTGCTGTTTTAAAACGCCAAAGTAGTCAGAGTTGAGAGCATTCCAACACGAAGATGTTGCACAAATGCGGGTACTATATATCAGTGAATATTCGTGAATTTGCACAGGTAGCTAGATACTCTGCAACAACAGTGCTAAATGTCCAAGTCTTCCTGCATTCCCAAAAGCCCATTTTATAGGCATAGGGCACTCTGTTCGGTTCTGGGACAGTTATTTGGGTCCTGATAAGGGGACAAATGTGGAGTGCAGTCAACACTGAACCACGTTTCATCTTAGCCTTTTAATGAACCAATTGTTTGCTATTTCTTACCCAAACGATCAAATCTCACACCGAAATAACATTACCCATCATTTTAAATTTATTACTCCACTATTCTAAACTACAGCATGAAAAATCGTCGGTGAGAACGATAAATTGGATCAGTTATAAGAGGACCGCAACAATATGCATCTTAATCTTGTGGGGTGTGTGGGGGATGTTTTGGCACGTTTGATTCAAGATGATTGTCCAAGAACCTTTGATTAACTGTGGCAGTGTTTCGTTTTAGTGGGAGGTTTAAAGTAGTACGCTATTCACAACGATCTTCTCGACAGCGTGCCTGACTGTATGCAAGCATATATCAACCATTAAGTCGGAGGAAAGTATTTTTTGATTATTTCCAATATTCCTCAACATTTCAGGCACATATAGTAATAGTTATTCACCAATATTTTGTAGGGTGGTGGTAAATCAGTCCTCTTTATTGTGCTCATTGTTGCCGCCATTTTCTTTCATGACGTCAATGTTAACTTTCTTTTGGAGGGCAGTGTATGCATTGTAGAACTTGCTATTCAGCAGATATAACAGTTGTAGTTCAGTTGCTGTTGTTTTGTTGTCAGACTCCAATGGTTATCGATTGTTGTCTTCATATCATCATACAGTGGGGACGCTACCACATCCTGGCCTTTTAGTGGTGGTTTCCATCTATTGGTAATTTTAGATGTTGTAGCCCCCCACTTCAATACACGATGCCCTATCCTAACAATAACTAGGAACCCACATTAGAACATCTTGTCCCAAACAATGGTATATAAGGACTCGTGCTTTGCAAAAAGAATATAGCGGTGGATTTATACTCCCGAGAGAGGAATAAAAACCTTTGAATCTTAATCTACACCAGACCTAGCTCAGTTACTGAATTCATCCCACACATTAAAGGTGCAAATTGAACTGAATCCTCAGACCTGTCCACACCAGGTCGTCTTGATAAAATCTGCCTGCATATGGTACAAAACAGTCGTTAGGAACCTGACAGGTAGAACATTCAGTGTTTTAATGATTTGTACCATACTTCATCTGCTTTGCATGCACTTTAGTTTTGGGGGAAGTCCCTTTGGATGTAAAAAGCTAAATAGTAACTGGCATATATCCTCAGTTAGTTGCTGTAAGTCATGGAGACAATGAACAGATTTCCAATAACCACATACAAAGCTGGTGCATTGCTTGAATGCAGGTGATGATCTGATGTGGCATGTGTTGTAGATGTGGTGTTTGCTAACAGTTATGAAGTTGTGTGATTTGGACAGCAAAAAGTGGGTCTTGTAGGACTGACCAACACTCCAGTATGTATCTCATGTAGTATATAGTCACTGTGGTCTATTTCTGCTACCTGTACTGAAAGGTTGTGAGCATGTTTTAGTGTTTGTACTACACTGTTCAGTGGGTGGGTGTTGAATGGGAAAGAAGAATTATTGACTTAACATGTAAGTATATCTGGTATATGGTACTTGGTGACAATCACCTGACTGACCATTGATTGAGGGTGAATTATCACCTACGTATGTCACAACCGCATGGTATAGGATCAGGTATCAGGTATCAGGTATCAGGTATTCTTATTTAACCTGGGGAACCTTTAGCCAGAGGCTACTGTAAGTGGCACCCAGAAAAGAAAAAAAAAAGGGACAAAGGCAAAACACAACAGAAACACAGAGGAAGTACAAAAATGTCACAAAAATTGAGATGTAGCAAAAAAATAGAATAAAATGAGAGATCAGAATTACAAAACAATAAAAATATTCAATCAGTTTTGGGGGATATAATAACCATTGTCAATGAAATAACTAAAGGTGATTGGTGTGTGAAAACACATGCATGCATGTTGTGTACAGAAATACTGGGCTAATCGTTCAAAAAGTGATTTACACATAGTCTTGTGAATACCCGAAAGTCCGCACAGCATCTTATGTTGTTTGGAAGAGACCGCCATATGGATGCGCCGACAAAACTAAATGCCTTCTGGCCAAGGGAAGTACGCAAACATGGAAGATTTAATTGAGAAGTTGAAGATGCTCTAGTATTATACTGAGAAGTTGGAGTGAAAAAAAGGTTGCTAAGATAAGTAGGTGATTGTGAAGATACGCATTTGTATACAGTTTGGGCCAAGTGAATTTTCCGTCTAGCAGAGAGAGTTGATATACCTAATTCTTTACGGGCAGAAGAAGCAGAATAATCTCTACGTTTGTGAAGAACAGTTCTACACGCAAAGTTTGAAAGTGTTTCTAACCGATTGCTTTCCTCCTTAGTTCATTGCACCATTCACATGTAGTTTATTATTTGGACTTAGTGGGATTTAGTGACTCCCTTGTTGAAGAATAGAGCAAGCTGACATCTGTGGTACATATATACCAGAACACATTCATGTGAGCAGTTCAAGTCAGTTATGAAGACTACTACCATGATAAAGAGTATAATGTCTCAGGTATTACAAAAAGAAGGTACTTTCTTCCCCCTAAATCCACTCCTTCTTATTGTGTTAGCTGAAACCTGCAACTGTCAATGAAAGAGATTGAGAGCAAAGCGCTTAAGTCAGACTCAAATAAGAATTAGTGCATAACGTCTAGATAAAGTATTCATTGCTTCGCATAATTGGAAAAGATCGTAATCCATAGCTCAAGAAACAGCTGAAACTCACTAAAACCACATTTGATGACAATAGTGAGACAATACTTGTACAACTAGTACTATGCTTACATCAGTATTGCAATATCACTTGTGTGACTGCTGACCATTCACCGCTGAGTGACCGTGGATTGATTGACCGAGTGAGAGAGGGTGAGTCATAAAAATTCTATAGGGTTCACAAAATAATGTTTTCATAGCATGCAACATTGTAATTGCATGGTTCCATAGGGTATACAGTCTCACATCCATGCTATCTATAGTGTCCATAGTTCTGAACTGACATCAGAGACACACTACCTCTGTACAGCAAGCCATGTTTGTCTGTCTGTTGTGGCCACTCATCACTTGTCATAGTACACTGTGTACTAGGTACATTGTGTGGTATCAGTATTGGTCCAGGTAGTATTGAAAGACTGCTTAATATGCAGCTATACATACTGAGTATGTATGGTTGGAGGTGTGATGAACACTGTAGTTCCTTCTTGTACTCAAAACAGCATTTCTGTGACATAAGAAGAAAATATGAGCTCTGTCCTTTACCTGTGTGATGTACTAGGTGTAAATGTATCTTCATCAACTAGTGATGTTAATGTGTGTGTATATGTGTGTGTGTGTTTGTATGTGGGGGATACTATTGTGTGTGTGTGTTTGTGTGTGTGTGTGTTTGTGTGTGTGTGTGTGTGTGTGTGTGTGTGTGTGTGTGTGTGTGTGTGTGTGTGTGTGTATGTGTGTGTACGTGTGTGTGTGTACGTGTGTGTGTGTGTGTGTGTGTGTGTGTGTGTGTGTGTGTGTGTGTGCGCACACGTGCGCACGTGTGCATGTGTGTATGTGTTTGAGTGTGTAGGGGGATGGATTGGTACATAGACACATCAGATATTCAAATGATGGCCACTAGCTCTTCTCAGTTTTTTTCATGCAGTGAAGCTAGTCTATTGTTTGTGTTCTGTACATACACCATGTACATTACATCTACCCACATCTTGACCTGCTGCTTCTCTTGTCTTCTAGTTATGGCTGAACTGAGAAGATTGGACTCCTTATCAGTTGAGGAAGCCATAGCAGTTTGGAAGGACTGGAGGTGGGAAGCCAACCTATTGTCCGTGGCTGCCACTAAAGACAGCAAGACAGTCAAGAGCATTGCATCTGTAATGGATACACATGGGTATTCAGAGGAGTGTGAAGTACTGAAAGGTATGTGAAAGGAAGCAGGACTGTAAGTATTGTGATGTTTCAATGTTTGTATCAATGTTGAGTTAACATATTCAACTACACCAAACATAGTCTTGTGAGTGTACATATACTTGGTATATACTTGATGTCTCACACAACATCATACAGTGAGGTGCATATGTGGGTGTGTATATTGTACCATAACAGTTGACAACACGTTCCTGCAATACATGAGTGTTGATTTTGTCTCTCTGAATGCAAACTACCATTCTGTACATCCTCACAGCATACAAGGTTCGGAGGATTATGTTTACATAACATACAGGATTGGTTTCATTGATTACATGTAGCCAACAGTTCAACACACCCCCACCCCATGTACCCAACCCCACCCCCACTCCCACACATAAACATATGATGGTGAAGCAGTATTCTGGCCTTTCAATATATCAGGTGACCAACCAGCACTACATTATGTATAGTGTCATTTGTCTGGACCCCATTTCCTGCTATAGGGTATACAGTCTTACAAAAGTACATGCAGTTCTGTACATTGTTTGTATTTGTCCCTTCCATGTTTGTATCCATGCTATCTATAGTGTCCATAGTTCTGAACTGACATCAGAGACACACTACCTCTGTATAGCAAGCCATGTTTGTCTATCTGTTGTGGCCACTCATCACTTGTCATAGTACACTGTGTACTAGGTACATTGTGTGGTATCAGTATTGGTCCAGGTAGTATTGAGAGACTGCTTAATATGCAGCTATACATACTGAGTATGTATGGTTGGAGGTGTGATGAACACTGTAGTTCCTTCTTGTACTCAAAACAGCATTTCTGTAACATAACAACAAAATATGAGCTCTGTCCTTTACCAGTGTGATGTACTAGGTGTAAATGTATCTTCATCAACTAGTAATGTGTGGGGGATATAGTGCAAGACAGCATGAACTATCAATTTTTTTAAACCGCTGTTATTACAAGTCACCTTAACTCGTTTAAAGCGCACAACATATCATTGTAAGCGCCTACATCTCTAGATTCTTTATCTCATTTCAGATTACCTGAAATTAACCACTGCATGTAGAAGATATCGAACTCTGAACACAGGCCAGAGGATTGCACCAATCAAATTATCCCATTTGGTCACGTGCTTGTGCTTGTACCACACAGTAACACGCAACCACAGCAAGTTTGCCGCATGCACTTTAAAGAAAATAGCTACGATATTCAATTCAAAATGGCAGCTGTGGCATGTAACACTCACTTAACAGCCACAATATGTTGCCTTGTCCCCTTTTTGCTGGTGAACCTTCTCATAAGTTTGATATATACACAAAATAAGCACAACTGGCCTGCACTATAGCCATTACGTTCTGAGGAATACTTGGTTGAAGAGCACATTGCATCAGTGTAGTCCAAGAGTGATACCTTACGATTCACGATTGTTTTGAAGGAGAAAACCAGTTTTAGTTGCAGGTGGAGACGTACATGCCATGTAGACTTAAAAGTAGTAAACAAAAAGCACAAAGATGGGACAGAATCGTCAGAGTGTGTATGTATCCTGGAAAGTTTCAGGTGCATGCGTTTCCAGCTTTTGTTGCTGCCTAATGCTGTGATGTTAGCAGTGATTTGGGCGCCTTGCTCATTCCTGAATAAGTCAATGATGTTGTACCTGGAAGCAGGAGAGTTGGTTAGAAGAATGGAAGTCGAATGTAACTATATCGCATCATCCCTAATGTCCATTTATCACTTTTCATTAGTTCGGACAAAGTGTATTCGGGAGTTGCAGTTACATTGGCAGGCTTAGCAATGCTGCTTACCCTTGCAAATCTTCGATACTTGATATTTCATCTGAATATACCATCATACTGTAACATTAGAAACATAAGAAAACCCTGGACCACCCACTGCTGCTGTGAACAAGCCTGACAAGATGCAGCTTAGCATGATCCATGTGAATGCTCACAGCTTACTTTGTCACCTTGAAGACATACCAGCTCATTTTCTGACAAAGCGCCCGCACATCCTTACTTTGTTGGAGACCTGACTAGACTATTGGGTTGATGGTCATGAGGTTCACTTTCCTGGTTATTGCTTGTTTCATTCTTATAGAAATCGGTGTGGTGGTGGTGTTGCTATTTATTGTGCTGAAAATTTGCCTTGTTCCCTCTTGTGTGGCAGTACCTCTTCAAATGGTGATGAATTCTTATGGATGTCCGTGAAGTCTAGTTGTTTCAAACCCCTTGCTCTTGGTTGTTTCTATATCACCCTTCTGCTGTGGCATCCCAGTCCACTGTTGAAGTGTGTGGCAGTATTGAGAATATGTTGTCTTACAAGTACGTGGTGGCATGTGGCCACTTCAACATAGACATGCTACAGTACGGATCATAAAAAAGGTAACGAAAATAACTTTTAGCGTTTAACGCTTATCCAGAACTTGCACCATTATTTAGTTAACAGTTAACTGGTAGCCGTTAACTGGTAACAGTTATCCGCCAAGTTTCTGTTAAGTATTTTGATAACGAATCTGCGAGATATGACGGGAAGAAGTTTTGGGAAAGATTATCGAAGTTAAAAGAGCGGAAAATGCCTGGCGAGCGAGGAGAAATGGATCAAAGTCGCGCAAATTGAAGCAGCGATCACGAAATTGGATGTCAATTTGCTGCCTAAGAACGAAATCTTATTTTCCGTTGAGCAAAGCTGGATAATTCTTTGCTTGATGTAGGCAGACAAAACCATTTAGAATTCTCTCTTAGATCGATTGCAAAAACTATAGACACACATCGTATGCAATCCTACGTAACATGAAGCTCGCCATTTTTTTCTAGTTAACGGTTTCCGGTTAACGGTTAACAGTTAACGGATCGCGGTTAGCTGTTTTTGGAATATATTAGCGTATCACCGTTGTCATTTATCGGTTACCGTTACCTTTTTTATGATCCGTACTGTAGTCCTGAGCAAATTTCACTCCAAAACCCAGTAGAATTTCATTACATCCCACTCTCTTATCCAGTCCATCTCTTGTCCAACTCATTACTCCTGTTCATCAGCTACAGAATCTATTCTCGATCTCCTTGTTGCTACTCCTGATGTTTCCATTGCTAACTCTTCTCTACACAGGGTATTTATAACCGTCCGGGAATAAAATGCAAAAATGGCCGTCTTGAAATAGCTTCACAAATTATCGATCGTTTCTACTTCGTTGACCAGATTTTCGCCCAGTTCTTTCTACTGGACGAAAGTTGTATATATTCCGCGCATGTTGGTACTTAACTAGCGATTATTTCTATTGTCTGAAGGAAGATAGCGAGCGAGGAATACATAGCAGTTTTAGACAAACTTCGCCTTGGTTAGACCTTAGATTCCTCTCAATTCCCATTAAGCAACACGAAAAGACAGAACAAGTGGTAAGCTATCTGAAAATCGTTCCGGGCTATAGGTTATAATCTTCCGTAAGAAAGTTATAACCGAAAAACCTGTTTTTTCACCCTTCAAACGGCCAAAATTTAGCATAAATGGTCCAATTGCGAAAAACTGCTTGATTGTAGCACTATGCCCGGAATGATTTTCGCAAACCAAAACATCTTAAGATTCCATCGAAGTTGGATTTGGTGAGATTCGAAGGCATCTGAGGTCTAACCAAGCAACTTCATCTTCGCCCTCAACAAAACTGCCATTTTCGTGACGTTTCATGGATACATAGGCAAAACGTCACAAAAGTCGCCTTCTTCCCCCATTCTGTTGATACGTGAAATTTCGTACATCATCCGAAAGACGCCAAATGATGCAGTAAAAACAGCCGCTAATTGATGACGTAGAAAACAAGCACCGCCCACAATCGGAACAAGCAACAGACGGTTATAAACACCCTGTGTACTTGACACTGCATGCTCCGACCATGTCCCCATCGTCCTATACATCAACTCATCCCTCCCCCGTCCCCAACCAACCCTCATCACTCTCCACTCATTCAAACAAATCAAAAAATTAGAATTATGAAAAAGCCTTCACTGTTGATCAACAAGACAATGAGAAAAGAGACGGATTACAGAGGCATGCAGGCTATTCAGATTCTACTATTGGAATTCCTCACCTGCATCATGGGACATCTACAAGGCTCAGGGAAATTGTGTTGTGTGGCTCCAGAGAAAGGCTGAAAAGACTACTTTCAACAGCTTCTGCTTATGAAATCCCATCCATCAGCCCTCTGGAACACTCTCAGCATTGCAGCTTGCTCTTCTGTGTCCATGGACAATTGGTCTTCGTTTGCTTCTGATCATAACTCCATTGCAAACTCTCCCAACAAACACTTTGCTTCTGTAAGTTCAAATGACCTGACCCATACCATATCTGTCCCTACTTTCTCCTCCTCTACAAACACCCCTCCCACCTCTGTGCTCTCCCTTGTCAAAACTACCCCTGCTTGGTGTGAACAGGGTCTTTTCAACTTGAACCCCAGGTGTGCTACTGGTCTAGACTAACTTCCCCCCTGTTGCTCTTAATGGTGCTCTGCTCATCATCTCTTACCTGCTTTCTTTAATCGTCAACCGTTCCATTGCTTCTTTTTGCTTTTCCATGCACCCATTGGAATACTGCCATCAAACCACTCCACAAGGGTGGTGCTTGTGCTGCGCCTTCAAACTATCATCTTATCTCCATCTTAATTACCAGTGTCCAGTAAACTCTTAGAAAGGCATGTTCACCTTCAGCTGTCTCATTATATCTTAACTCCAACACTCTCCTCTTCCCCTACCAGGCTGGCTTTGGTCCCTCCCAATCTACTCAGGCCCTCCTCCTTCACTGTTGTGACAAGTGGTACAAGGCCCTTGATAGCAAGACATTTATCAGTGTAGCCTTCCTAGACATCTTCAAGGCCTTTGACACTGTCAACCATGAACTCCTATTATCTAACTTTCCACTCTTGGCCTCTCCACCTCTGCTGTCTCCTGCATGGTTCCAATCTTATCTTTCCAACCGTTCCCACATCACTCATGTTGCTGAATCATGCTCCTCTCCTGGCTTCCCTTCCTCCCTCTGGTGTTCCTCAAGGCTCTATTATTGGTCCCACCCTCTTCTCCATCTTCATCAATGACCTTCTTTCTATCCTTCCTCCGGTTTCCACAGTTCTTGCCGACAACACCACAATCTACATCATTACACTGTAAAAACAGATTGGTTATTTCAACCCAAAAAAGTGGGTTGAAAATTCTGCAATTCAGGCAACCCCACTTAGCGGTTAAAATAACTGTCATAACTTTTAGTTAAAATGACAAATAAAAGTGATAGTTATTTCAAACAATATTTAAGGTTGTTTTAATATATCAGAGAGGGTTGTTTCAATCATCCATAATAGTCGAACAAAGATAACAATACCTCAAACTTGAGTCAATACAACCTGTAAACTCCAGCTGATTTAACCTTCAAATTGGGTTGTTTTGACCCCAACCAAAAGTAATATTAGATGATTACTCTGACTTGCACAAGAGTCAATACAACAAAGAGGTACTGGTTGTTACAACCCTTGAAGATGGTTGCAATAACCATTGCTAAGAGTAATACCGAGATAGCAATACTTCCAAATATTAGTCAATACAACACATGAAATTAGTCATTTAACCTACACAGTGGGTTGTTTCAGCCCCAACCAAAAGTAATATAGATGGTACAATGACTGAATACACAACTTAATACAACAAAGAGAAATTAGTTGTTACAACCCTACAGGTTGTTGCTATAACCATTGTTGAGAATTATAATACACTGTACTGATGTTACAATGGTTCCTATTAATTTTGTCAATGAGTTAATACAACACAAAAAATACTTGATTTAACAATTCTTTGTACATAGAAGGTGGACTTCATCAACGGCAACAATAAATGGTCTTGCTTGTACATTTTCACTGTCGTCATCTGTTGGCAGCCTATGGGACAGTGAATATCTTTGCTGCCAAGCTGTCACCTTACTCTTTCTTTCGGCCATTTTGTAAACTCAAGATGCCTGCAAATAACAGCAGTGAGCATATGTATATGACATTGTCAAACCAGAATGGCAGAATGGCATACATGCAACTTACATATCCAGTCTTATTCTTCCTCTCGGCCATTATATAAACACATGATGACTGCAAATAACAGCAGTGAGCACATGTATATATGTCAAGCGAATGGTAGAATGGCAAACATGCAACTTACATATCCAGTCTCAACTGATTTGCTGTCAAACTGTCATCTTATTCTGTCTTTCGGCCATTTTGTAAACCCATGAGCCTGCAAATAATAGAAGTACTAAGCATAATATATGACAAACTAAAATGGCATACTTACATGCAACTTACATATCCAGTCTTATTCTTCTTCTCAGCCATTATACAAACACATGATGCCTGCAAATAATGGCAGTGAGGATATGTACATGACAAACAAATGGCAGAATGGCATACTTACAAACAACTTACATATCCAGCCTCAATTAATGTTATCCCTCATAAAGCTACTTCTAAATCAGGCATCTTGCAAAATCTACAGATAAACAGTTCAAAAAGAATTGCTTTTAAAGATAAAGAGCACACACACAAAGGAGTTTCAGAGAAAGCTTGTATGCATACATGAGAAAGGATGACATTAAAGAAATACAGCTATATAGACTGGTACAGCACTTGAAAATATGCAGAAATTCTGTTCCACAGAACTAAATACTCAAACTTTTCAAAGGAAATAAAGATGAGAGAACACACAGCACGTGTGCACATGAGACCCAGAGAGAGCCAAAGTAAAGAACTATAGGCAAACTGACTGATGATACAGCAGCGTAAGCTAGGAATTTCCACTCAAGTTAAAAACAAAGCAGATATACACAAAGTCAGGGGAATCAAATCGAATAATAACAGGTAAACAGGCTGGAATAGCAAAGGCACTTTATTAAAAATCTTAAAAGGAAGTGCTTTAAACATGAAGAGAACAAACGTAGAGAGAAAGAGTATCAAATCGAAGAATTACGTACCCCTTCTATTATCTATGGCACAGGCAAACAAGCTGCTGGTCAACAAAGGTACGAAGATATCCTGACAATTCACTCAGCGAGTCTTACCTTCAAATTGCTTGCAAATTTTCCAGGTATTCCAATCTCTTTCCACCACTGGACTAAATCTTCTACATCCAATGACCATAGCTCTGCTATCCACCGGCATCTTTCTGGAATACGAACAGCTGCTCGTGCGTCACGAATTCGAATTTTGCGCATGCGTAGTAGAAACCACGTGGGTCAATGACGTCAAATTTAAAATGGTGGAGGAATAATATTGTTGTTCTCTCGAGCGGTTGTTCTTCGTTGTTACTTGTGAGTAGAACGGATGCAGCAGAACGAAAAATATCCTACACAGTGCTCTTTATTTACGCGTTTGATTATTGTAAGCACCCCGAGCTTGTCAGGAAAAGGGTCAATCATTGCACGTTGAAGAAATCCTCGAAGAAATCGGACAAGGTAGAAAGGAATGGAATAGACAACGGGCTATTGGATATACCAGAAGTAGTAAGTAAGTAATGAATTCATTATACGTAGTCGGTTTAAGTGATTGCCGCACTTGAAGACCGAGTGAATGGTTCTTTGTCAGGGAAGATAGACAGACATACGTAAGCAAATAGTTGAGTCGCTTTGAACTGAACATACACTTTCTAAATCTGTAAGAATCTCTAATTACGTATGTACCAGCTGTAGCATAATCCTTGCTTATGAGTATGAATTGGGAAACAAAGGTAGCCATTCTAAACTGCTCAAAAGTGTTCTTACAGTAGTATCTTTAGCATCACTATGGTATCCATTCAAGGTACTTTCTTCTCTGAATCAGGCACCTCTTATGTCAAAATCAGAGTTCCAACAATCTATCATTATTTCACAAGCTGTTGCCAGAGATCAGTACTGATGGAAGCCCAGTATTTAAACCGAATTGGATGAAAATGTATGAAGTCACACTAAAAGTGAAAACTGCATTGTGGGACAGCATTAAGTGACAATGAGCCTCCACTTAGAGTTGGTTAAATTTACATGTTCAAAGCAGCTGTAATCATTGTATTGATGGTGTGTCCATATTCAGCACCTTTTTATTCACTTGTCAATGGTATTTCATTGAAGTCTTTTTCTAGTAATTGTTATGCCATACTCTGTAGCAATAGTTGTATTGCAGATTATTCTGAATCACTTTATCATTGTCGTTATATTAAGAACAATTTATGCTCAGTGTATTGTACCAAAGTATGTATTGTACAATGATTGAATTGATAATTATTATGCATTGGAACCTCATGTAGCAATTTGTGACAGAAACGTGTTATTCATATAAGATTGCATGTATATGCATTCCGCTTTCATACAAAATATTATGCAGGGAGGTGATTTTGTATTGAAATGGTGTATGTGAGACAGCGTACCAACATTTGATGTTGCTCGGATTAAGCTTTGTTGCATTTGAGAGATGTTCTACTGTAACTATCCAGGCACCGGAATGAATTTCATGCAAAGTACACATGATCCACAGTATGTGTGTAATGTGCATGTTTAGAATGAACCAAACTCCATGCATTCATCATACCAATGCAATGTGTCAAAACAACCTATATCAATTGGTAGTTTCAATCCATTTAATGATTGTAATAACATGTAGATTGTCAATGTCACTACCTTGTTGTCAATATAACTGCTGATTGGTTAAATTCACTACTATATTTACTGGTTAATTTGACATTTTATGGGTTATTGTAACCAACTACAGTTAATTTGACTATCTCAGGGCATTTTAACTTCAGTAATGTTATTATAACCTTTTGCTATTTCGGTTAATTTAACCACTGATGGTTGAAACAATCCATCAGTTTTTACAGTGTAGTGGAAACATTGCTTCCATCAAGTCCTCTCTACAACTCTGCCTCAACCTCGCTCATCTTTGGCTGCAAGGAAATGGACTAAAGCTCAATGCCACCGGGTCTGTAGCTTATCCACTCCAGCAATAAGGTGGTAGACGTATGCTTATACAACTGAAGGTTAACAATACTCCAATAGAGCAGGTTCGTACTTTTAAATTTCTGGGAGTTGCAATAAACGACACACAAACTTGGACTGACC